>PRKT01000917.1:104521-165490 GCA_003671525.1 Saccostrea glomerata | reverse complement strand
TACCCCCGGGGGTCATGACTTGAACAAACTTGAATCTACATTACCTGAGGATGATTCCACATGAGTTTCATCTTTCCTGACCCAGTGGTTCTTGAGAAGAAGATTTTTAAAGATTTTTCCTATATATTACTATGTAAAACTTTGATCGGCCATTTTGGCCCCGCCCTACCCCCGGGGGTCATGACTTGAACAAACTTGAATCTAGACTACCTGAGGATGATTCCACATGAGTTTCATTTTTCCTGGCCTGGTGGTTTTTGAGAAGAAGATTTTTTAAAAATGCCAATAATTTTTTTCTTATTCATGATTATCTCCCCTTGGAAAAAGGCATGGCCCTTCATTTGAACAAACCTGAATTCCCTTTACCCAAGGATACGTTGTGGCAAGTTTGGTTGAAATTGGCCCAGTGGTTCTTGAGAAGAAGATGAAAATGTGAAAAGTTTACAACGACAACAACGACTACGACGACTACGACGACAACGACGACAACGACGACAACTACTACGACGACAGACAACGGACAAATTTTGATCAGAAAAGCTCACTTGAGCCTTCGGCTCAGGTGAGCTAAAAATTCTCCAATTAGACGTAAAACAACATACAATCAATGCATAAAAAATCAATCATGAGTCATATATTTGCATGTTAAATAACTTCTGAATCTGTGAACTTTACTGACTGGTGAAGGGGTCGCAATACATTGTTGGCTACCACAAATATTAATACAAACTCAGTTGAGTTATAAAAAGCAATTTCATTGTCCACTGGAAAATCATTTTAAATTTATTTTTGTTTTGTGTGTTGTTTAACGACCCCGTCGAAAATTTTCACAAATATGGAAACGCCACGCAGAGCTGCACAATTTGACCTATACTCGCCACTCATGGTCAATCAGCAGTGAGGGATCTGTTCGTGCCAACACCTACTGTGACATAGGACCTCGGTTTATACGTTCCCATTCAAAGTACCGGATTTAACGTCCCTAATTTGGATTCTAATCCGCGATGTAATGATTTAATACATATTTCGCGACGCTAGAGCAGAAGCTCTACCCACTGTGCAAAGTGGGCGACAAAAATACTAGCCATTCGAATTCAATCGGAGTATTCGGTTGACAGTTTATTGACGAACAATTGACCATAAGTTGAATGTTTGCCATGTAGTTGACTAGTTGAGAGAGCATTTGCATGAACCTCATTTGCATATAGTTAACCACTATTGAATGTTGTCCTATTTGGAATACTCCTCTATTTTCTTTGTAGTTGACCGTTAATTGAATACCCCACTGCTCTCTTTGCAGCTGACCATTTGTTGAATACCCTTACATTATCTTTGCAGTTGCCCATTATTTGAATGCACATCTATTTCCTTTGCAGTTGTCCATTATTTGAATGCACATCTATTTTCTTTGCATTTGACTTATGGTTGATTACTCAAGAGCTTTTATATTCTTTGCAGTTGACCTTTTTTTTTCTTTGCACCCAATTCAGTTGACTATTTTCTTTACATTTGCAATAGATCAATAATTGAATACTCCACTATTTTCTTTGCAATTGACATTTAGTCGAATTCTCCTCTATTTTTGCAATTTGCCATTAGTTGAATACTCACTATTTTCTTTGCAGTTTACCATTATATAAATACTCATTATTTCTTTGCACTCAATGCAGTTGACTTACACTTATTACTAAGTTATTACTAACACTAATTACTCAGTGCATGTTGCATTAAAATTGGAACGAGTTTTAAAAACAAAAGTTTGGAGTGTGCTTGGAAAAGCTTCTATGTCTCTGAGTGGGTAAAACTTATTGGCTATACTATAAATGATATACATCTATATAGTATTACATAAATCAATATAAATGCAGAAAGATAAATTGCACTGGCTCATTCTAACTAGTTAGGACCATCGCATATAATTTAGATCGGGCTCGTCAAATCGTACGTGATATTTGCTACATGGGGACTTTGACGTCATTTCGTACGTATGTATGTTGCATTAAAATGAACTCTGCTACAATGCATATTTAAGTCTAGAATGTTTAATCTACTATTTTTCTGCTATTTAAAATTAAAAGGGGTTTATTTTTTTCTTAGAATGTCTTGTTACCGTGAGAAAAAAGTTTGTGGCGAGAGGTATTTTGCTTAGAATTATAGGACCAAATGTAACTGCGAAAAAAATCATTTGGATCCGTATACAAAGTCTGAACTTTCTCTTTGCCTAAGCGTTGCTTTAAGAGCTAATATTGACGAGCAGCGATTTGCGCTCAATAGTGGCCTACTGTGCGATTCGAACCCGTAATTTAAGGATCAACTTCTTCGTGGTGCTCGGTATTATCTAAGAATTCTGTCTTTCTAGTGACTTTTAGAAAAAATATCAAGAAAAAAATATTTTAATTTGATATTTACAAAGATAGCACAAGCTGAATCATTCATAAAAATAATTGTTTCAATATTCAAAATTTACAACTTTCTAACCATACACACATTGACATGTACATAACCGTCGCCCGCTTGGCGCAGTGGTAAGAGCATCTGTTCTAGATTCGCGAAGTTAGGAGTTAATCATTAAGTTGGGGGTTCGAATCCCATCGTGGGACGCAGAGACCGGCCTTTCAGCTGAGACAGTATAAACCTAGGTGTTGACTCGAAAAACATCCCTCCCTGCTCAATGGCCATGGGTAGCGAGTGTAGAAACAAATTTCTAGCTCTTCATCGGCAAATGATGGTGTCCCGATATGAATGAAAAATTCTTGAGAGGACGTAAAAAAACAAACAGTCATTCAAACAAATATAAACTGTGAAATGTTGCAAAACATTATGGAACTGTATCCCTTATGCATAATAATGTCATTCCAAACCAAAAATAAGTAAATTGGGATGATATTCATTGAATTCTGCAAGATTTCACAAAGCAGAAATGTTCAAAAATGGTCAACTCTTTTCTTGCAAGAAATTGACAAAGCATAAGTATTCAACTAATGGTTACTGTAACTCAATAAAAAGCACCCATATCAATATGAAGACGCATCAAGATTTTTAAATATTCCAAGAGCAAACCTAAAGTAGAGTTGTGGTTTGCTTGCGTGCTTACTCTAGTGTGCAATTGTGTTTGGTCTGCACTGTAGCTTAATTCAAAGAGGAACCTATGTCGGAAAAGTTTTTGTCACAAGATTTTCAAACTTTTCAAAATGATGAATTAGCACTTGCTTATCAATATGTTAAAAGCATATGACATGTTTCCTTCTTATCAAATGTTGTGCAGCCTGTGAAACCTGAAATGGTAAATACATACGCCGACTACACAATTTCCGTTATATTTAGGGGTACTTTTCATAAAGAAAATATACAATTTCACAAACATATTTCTTTAAATATCATGCTTTTTAGATATGCCAATTGTTAATTGAAAAGTATTCATGAACAAATTCCTTTTTTATATGTGAAATATGAACATCATAGCCCAAACCTTCAAAGTTATAGGCAAGGTTAAAGTTTTTGTGGAGAAACAAAAAACAATCAGACAGACAGATCGACAAATACAGACAGGTAGAGCAAAAACTATATACCCCAAAAATTCGTTTGCGGGGGCATTAACACGTTGGCAAAACGGGAATTGGTCCAGGTAAGTAAATACGTTCTCAACAATTGTAATGTGCTGTAAATCACTACTAGAATGTTAGATTTGCAGAATTCAGATGCATTTAACTAAAACAAAAGTTTACATTAAAGATTTATGCCATCCTTATTTGAAATGAAAAATACTTACCAAAATACAGTGTTGACATCTACAAGATTTGGAAAAATTTTGTTCAGAGCTTCAATCTTATCTGTCCCAATCTGAAAAAGATAATCATGAAATGAACGAATTTAACTTTCTGTGGCATTCAACTAAGCTGACAAGAATTATAAAATATACAATGTTTTTAATATTGTATGACAGGTTTCGCGCCATATTGCAACATTCTGTCAAAGAATCTTTTTTTTTTGTCTTATTCTACCGTTTAGACTCAAATGATCCCCTTACACTTGAGTGGATGGTTGATTTGTTTAAATTTAGTGACACTTGAATTGTTCATAAAGTTAAAAACAAAAACAGAAATTCACCACGCAATGAAGTTACTCTATTAATAATTAAGTTTTGAAAGTTATATGCATCACTGACGAACAGTGGTTGACTGGCTTAGAACCGTCCTCTGTAAAGACTTGAAATATTATAAACAGGCTTTGTAACATGCATTGTCAAAGAATTTTCCGAACGTCTCTATAATGAAAGTTTTTTAATACATTACCTATTTCGAGAGGAAAAAAATGGCTGCTTAGTATTATGGTTACCATGGTAACATACCCTAAAGTTTGATAAAGGGCATTTATAAATGTTCAGAGTCCCAAAGTTATCGCTTGCAGCATTGGTAACAAGAAACAATGATTTTTCTGAACAGTTGAGGGTCTGAGGTCTTAATGAATTGTTAATATATCTGAATAATGAATTATGACCTGTAATTGAGGAAAAAAGTAACCAAAATCAATAACCCTTTATTCATAATTTTTTTAACTTTCAAATTTTTAACTGTCAAATTTAATATAGGTATCAGGACTAATTTTATGTGAATACAAACTGAATTCCATGAAAATACTTCATTTTCTAGATAATTCTACTACAGCCGTAACGTACGGGAAAAAAAGAAAGTGCTTTGGATATCATAATAGATATACCTTCAACAAGTTAGTCTAAAGAATTTTATACTAGATCTTGACCTTCGCAGCTAGGATAAGGCTGTCCGTAAAATATCAAAGGGTTCAAAATGCAGTTACTCCTCTGAACTACCTAGATATGACGTCAAGTGACAGCATACTTTAGCTTACATGTTGGGGAAAGTGCCATAATTTTTACATTTGGCATGTAGTCTACTGTAGATTTTTGGGGGACATTGTTGTTTAGTTCAAGTGCTGGGATTGTTTTATGCTTCATGTGCTGTTATGATGTTGAACATTTAAAATATAAATATCCCTTTTCCTTTTGCTTGTCCAATATGCATATATTGAAACAATAGCGAAAAAAATAATATATGAAACACCCCCTTACACGTCCGTAGACAGAGTTAGAATTGATGAATCCTGTTTATATTTGACTGGCACAAGTGAAAGACAAGGATAAATTGAAGATATTTTGCGTGAATCTAAAAGCGAAGTATGTCTTCTACTGAATTTTGCAGGGGGATTATTTGTAGTTTATCCATTTTTGTATCGCGATAATGATTGGAAAATACCCCTTCTTATGTTGGTAAGTTAATTGAATTCTCGTATAATATATTTTTTTAAGAAGTGAAAATTAAACCTGCACCCAGCATATTTATGTACCAGAGATTACGATGAAATGATCTATGTAACAAACTTTAATTTTGTTTTGCACTTGTGCCGAAGCGATTTTTGTGCAATATTTAAGAATATCATAAATGTCCATCACGTGATCAACACAGTCATGTGACATCACAGAAATGCTTAATTATAATACCTGATTAAACTTTTATCTCAAGTTGACTGCAATTTCAAACAAGGATCTCATATTGAAATTAAAATCTAGCTCAAAATAAAATGTATATTTTAGGCATTTTAAGCCTTCGGACAGCCTTATCATAACTGCGCTAACTAGTGGTCAAATTTTAAAGGCATGGGTCTGTTCCAAATTATTGTAATAAAGCTAGCAAAATGAGAATGTTTCCTTCATGTTAAGCATAGCAACATAGCAACGTAATTTTATTTATAAGAGATTTTTGATATTAAATAGTCAACCTTAGTTTCATAAGAAAATGAAATTTAATGTGAGGCAAATAATGTATTCCTTGATTTTCCCAACACCTATTGCTTAAGGTCAAATATTTTGTGTAGGTTATTTAGTTGGAACAGGTAATACATATAATCTGTGAATAAAGTGTTTTTTATTTCATTTCCAGTATTGAATTGCATTTCAAATATACACGTAGAAACAACATTCTACGAGATACAATCCGAAACAGTTTACAATGTATATGTGGAAAGGGAAGCAACAAGATTAATGTGTGATTTTTGATGGAGTGATTTGTTTGCTTTTTTAACGCTTAAGAAGATTCCAAGTAGAGGAAAGTCTCAATATCGACTGTTAACATGGCAAACTAGACATATAGCAACTTTTATAACTTTTGAACAGTTATAACTGAGGATTTCATATTTCGCAAGTGTCTTTTTTTGTAATAAGACCTTCCTTGTTAGTTAAAGCCATCCATTTAATTTGTTATTCAAATTTGTTTTACACAGACTTATCGTTGAAAAGGTGGGTATAGGCATCAGTATTTCACAAACACATCTTGTTCTTTTTACCAATCAGTAGGACAATAATTGGTAAAAACCATCCATGTGATTTGTGCTTTCATTTTGATTAACTCAGGCTTATCATTGGAAAAGTGACATTACAAAAAAAAAAAACTAAAGTAAACGAAGTTCTTGTCAATTTAAGTTTTTCCCTAATAATTTTTGTTCTTCTATCAGGAAGGGAACATTTCAGATGAAGTCTGGAGCAGCTAGAGAAAAGGGAACGAAACACAACCCTTAAAAGTAATTACATATCTAATAATAATAAGAACTTGAATTTCTTGAACAAATATGGAAATTAGAAAAAAAAATACCAAACCGGCATTTGGTATTTACTGTCAAGGTCATTGTATCGGACTTCGAGCTTTTGAAAAGTTATTTAACGAGACTGTCCATATCCTTATCTCATCAAATTGTTTTAAATACATTTGTATCTTGCTTGGTTTAAAGAATGTTCATACGTAGAACATGCTCTTCAATCCGATTCAACTAGGAGAAATACATGTGATCCCTATGTGCAGGCCCTAAGGGTATATTGCCACATAATTAAGGGAAGGTGGCGGTAGATAGTAGAATTGTGCTTAGTTTCGATCATCTGTTCAAGTTTTGTTATATATCCTGCGTGTGTAAAACAAAACGCATCTTGTTACAAAGTTAAATATTTTAAGATTTAATGCTCAATCTTTTAATTACCTCGTTTACATTGAAATCAGGGCCGTTGTTGTTGCAAGCCGTATTTTTTCCTAGTTCCCTGAAATTGGACACATAATAAAATTATGTATTAAAGAGAATTCTTGTTCAACTTCATCTCAGCTTATAAAAGATATTTGCACTAATATCTATCCCCATACAAAACAGAACAAAATAAATTTAAAACAAGCAATATCATTTTAAACATATAAAGTGTAATACGAACGCCAATAACCCAGAAGCTTGACCTATCGAATGACATTTTTGAGAACTGATATTTTTACGTTTTTCTGTTTCATTTTTCCTAAAATTCGCGTTCCGGATCAGGCCGGTAAAGTTCAACTTCTACATGTTCACGTATCATTTCATCGAAAAATGATTCGATCATTTATTCGGAGGTATTTATTTCGAGGAACAACGTTTTCACACATTACTTGCAGTATTGATTATTGTTGTAAAAAAATGAAAGTGGAGTCAGTTTGAAGGCGGTTACTTGTAACGTCCAAACAATAGCGTCTATAATTAGCGTGTGTTCAATCAAAACATAATTGTGACGTAAACCTTTTGTTTGTGTTGTCCATTATATAGCTTAGTGTTGAGCTAATTATAACTCCCCTAACAATCCATTAATTCCTGTAGGTGTCCATTCTTTTTGAGAAATTGTCCATTCTTTTTTAGAATGGACAGTTTTTTTTCAAAACGAATGGACAGTAAAAACCAACAGAATGGAGAGTTACCGTTAAACCTTGGCATATGCATGAGAGGGAAACAAAAACAAGTTAATACATGAAACACGATTTAATGTACAATTGAGAACAAAAAAAGGAGATTTAAGTTAATCTAGAACACAGTGTTTGCATCGGATCTGTTCGATTTACACATTTAAATTCATGAATAATGCACATTATTTCACTTCAAAAACTTGAATTTAAATGACGCAATTTCACATTTAAATAAGATTTTGAAGCATCATTCCCTCGAGAAGAATCCATTTTAAGCGTGAAGTAGGCTTATATCTTAAATCCATCAACCCGAAAACAGTTTGCGCCATGAAAACTCACTGATGTAGTGAATATGTCAGTAGAAAATAATTAAATTGAAACATTTCCAGATTTGATTTGATATACATTTTTAGGTCGAAGTTTGGCTCATGGTTATCCAACACTCGGAACACAATCTGCTTTTCACTGCTGCAATTAATATATCCTCAAAAAATGAATTCAAATTAAAAAAAATCCGGTTTGAATTCGAAATATCTGTATTTGTCGTCGATGTTTTGAGGGGATCGAAGTTTGGATAATATTTTCTTTTACGCTTACTATTTTCTGTTCCAAGTCAAAGTATCACTGCATGGTTGTGTGCATCTTTTGGTTTCAATTCGATTTCGATTCTGTCATATTTTCTCTCCATCGGAGGGAAATATATTTTCCTTTACAACGCATAATATAAACTGATTTTGAGGAGCTGCATTCTTTTATAAAAACTAGCATCCCCCGAAATCCACCTGAAGCTGTCCATTCTTTCGACAAAAACATTTTGTTATTTTTAGTTGGAAATACAATGGTTATTCAACAAATTGCTGTGCACCCCAAGCTTACCTGCACCTGTCCATTCTGTAAAAAATGAATTTGCTACAAATGATTGAACAATTCACCAAAATTTGGGGGAAAATTGAAAATGTATGTTTCTGTTGCAATTTTTTTTTACGTTTTTGATTTATTTTCTGTCATCTTTATTATCAACTTGCATTTATTATGGTATGCAGATCATTATCCTTGGTCAAATATCTTATTGAAGACAAAGATATTTACAAAAAAATGATTGAAAATTGATGTAAAAAGTTTATAAACAATCCTAGGAAATGTTAACATTTTTATGGAGTCTTTACAGTAGTATTATTTATGAAGAAACAAGGAATAATGTACCCTTTCGACACTAATAAAACGAGAAAAAAATTAAACAGAAAAATGAAATTTATTGAACCAGTTCAGGAAAGAGTTGTCTCTCTTATGTCTGCACGAACATTTTCCGAACAAATAGTATCATTTTCGTCAACTTTGATTATATTGATACCTTGCTGCTTCTTTTTCCCCTTCTAATACCTTTCTTAAACGCTCTTATTTGGACTTAAATTTCCTTGACTTCGTTCTGTGCACATGGTACATGTTTACAATAACAACCATTTCCGGTTTAAAAAAATTAGAACCAAACACTGCAAATTCTTGAAAAAATGAAATGTAACTCTCTTATGCAAAAGATAAGAATATTTGTTTGTGGTATGTATCATTAAGCATTGAAGAAGGCGCGGTATTCAATTTGTTGGCCGGGGCAGGTGTGTTATGGGGCTGACAACATCCAAAACTATAAATGTAATGCATATATTTACACTTTCTCTCTTTATGATTGTTTATGTTGTAATCTTTAATATGAATTTAAGGACATTGGCAACGTTTCTGGATTTTGTATAGAATTTTTCAAGAAATTTTGAACAGGTTTAATGGTACCAAACATGTTCAATTCTGGTCCTTTTTACCCACCAAGCCAGCCTTTCTTTAAAGATTTTGACAAATCAATGTTTTTACAATTCTCAATGCATTTCCTATGTAAAATGTTGATAATATGGTCCTATATTATTTTTAACCATACGATTTTTCTAAAACCCATTTATTTCATAAAGTTTACACATAAAATACTTTGTTGAATCTTCATTTCCTGTCACAAACATATACTTTGGCTCAAATTGCAATTATAGAAACAAAACACAGAAATACCAGCACTGTTCTTTGATTTTGAGTTACGTCCCTTAACGTCTAATTATTATTCATAATGACCAGGAGACTGGTTGTTTGTTTCTATACTATAATTTACTTTATTTGAAAGGAACTGTCATTAAACATTTTTGCAAGAATTTATTATTAACTTTTAATGATACCTCATTCACATAATCTTTAGAATCGTTCTCATCTGGCCTACCTAGCTATCACCACTTTCAGCATAATTATGTCACTTCTTTGCACTTCCCACCATACATGTACTTATTCTAAATTACGACCTGTTGACTGTCTGGCCCTCAGCTCAATGTAAACAAACCCATCTCTGCTATTCTTTTATTATTGTAGAGTTGAATATATCAGATAAAACACACACACGTGCTTTTGTTTACCTCTCAATCTGTAACACACGCTTTATTGGTTTTCACCGCCTAGAGAATTCCATACGGGAGATCACTCTCAATGACTATTTTTATAAATGAAAAAACCTGGGTATAAACCTTTTTTCTCCGGAAACCCTGCGTTGCCAATGACCTTAACGCCCTTTAAAACTGGTGTGCGTAAAAGATGTAATAACCGCTTGTGACTTTACAAATTTAGATAACACAATCGAACATTGCGGGGGAAAATTGTGACAAATTGATTTTAAAATCACATTTGTTGTATTTTTACACTAATTTATCAGGATTATAGTATTTCATTCTATTGAAATGCACATAAATGTAGTTCCTATTCTATCGCGCGGTGACAAGGTTGCACATGTGTTATAGAGATTTGGACGCCGTGGATTTCTAATGGTGTTTATGAAAGAAATATACACTGAATGTTAATATTCTTTTATAAAGATCGAAGAATTAAGCTGATACAGTGCATATATAAAATATGAATTCGTTCAGATTAGAAATTAAAGCTAAGAGTATATAAATCTATGAGAAATTTTGAATAAAATTTTAATGAATATTAAATCACAAGATTTCGTTGTGGTATTGAGTCGCAAAATTTTTTCAGAATATGATTTTCCATTTATAAAATTTTTACATTTTTAATCCCCTTGATCGAAAGATCCGGAGGAATATTGTTTTTTCCATGTTGAACCTATTCCATAACCATTTAAGGGGTAAGGCTATGGTTTTCATATTTCACAATAGTTTTTTTTCTTGTGTCAAGACTTTTCTTTGGATGCAATCAAGTTGGCCCAGGCCTAGGAGCTAGACTTTCTTTTACAAAATAAATGAATACTACACTTTAACCTTGACAATAACTTTTGAAAACAAAGAGGTAGGCTTTTCATACTTCACATGTGTATTCGTTATATTTAGATGGTAAAACAATATTAGTTTTATATTTAGATGGTATCAATATTTTGACCTTTTAAACTTAGAGTTTCACCCACTTTTTAAAAACTATAACATCGGTTATAACTTTTGAACACGAAGAACTAGGGCTTTCATATTTCACGGGTGAATTCCTTGAAACAATACTTTCCTTCTGGTACCAACATATTTGTCCTTTTGAACTTGACCTTTGGAGTTTTACATGCATTTGAGAAAATACAAACCTCAAAGTTTGTTCGAAAAGTTCGTTGACTTTTCTCAGATCAACTTTTATTTGACGTCATATGTTATTCAAAGTTTGGTAAAAATATTTTAACAAATGATTTGTTATTCTTTTCTCTAAATATCATGATTTATTCAAATATTATTCAGATTTTGAAAATGCAAAAATCGGATCACGAAACAGTCAAAACGTAGTTTTACAAACACACCTTGTTTGAAACTTTTTTTACTTTTCAGAGGACAATTTATAAGGAAATATAGTTCAAGAAAATGTCATTCTACATGTATTTAATGCTAACTGGCGTTCATTTTAAATTCGGAACACGTTTCTCAAGGTACATATCTTAAAGCTTTTTGAAAAAATATTGACAATCTTGAATGTGGCTTGTGTTTACGTTGGAAGTTTACAATACGTACACTTATTACAGTGTTCAGTTTTTTTACTTGCCTTCATAGTGAATATTAACAATTATTCCTTTAAACATTTTCAGTGATGATAATGAACAGTTTTGCCTAGTATGAGATTGAATAAATAAAACAATTTATGCCGAAAAAAAAAGTAGCGGAATAAAATTTGGCGAGCCTATAAAACCACACGTCAAGTAATAATTTCTGAGTTAAAAAAGACAGTTTCAACATAGCAAGAGGCCCATGGGACTTAAGGTCACCTGAGTATACTGCAACAACTTTCTTACCATTGAATTTGGTTCATATTTTAAACCAGTGTCTTGATACAATTCTAAAGGAGGCACCATTACTACACAATAAGAATGCTTAATTTGGTGACTTAATACCCATAAGCATAGTAAATGAACACAGAAATGCATTCAAATAATCAGTAACATTCAGCAATAAATGATAGAGCCCCAAACCACAGAAACCCCTGACCCACCCTTTTTGGGGTTTTTGGTTTTACATTATTTTGCATTTTAGTCCAGATTTGTATTTTGTCTAACTAACTTGTCATATGTTTCCTGACTGGCGCAATTTTTGAACGCCCCCAAAGATTTACTCATTTATGTTATATTTTATGCATATTTACATGTACTCTGATATGTTCACTGCATGTAAATTTCTAGTCAGTCTCAGGGGGATCACACTTGTACATTTCACCTGTGTACATGTAACCTGTATTGTTTAATATTAGATGATCCCCTTTAATGATTTCTTATACATTTTACTATATGTCATTGAATAAAATGACATATTCGACAAAACTGCATATCTGTGTTTGGTTGTTTTTCACTGCACTTTCAGGCTGATATTTCTCATAGGAGGCATAAATGCTTAATTTGGTGACTTAATACCCATAAGCATAGTAAATGAACACAAAAATGCATTCAACTAATCAGTAACATTCAGCAATAAATGATAGAGCCCCAAACCACAGAATCCCCTGACCCTGGAGCGACACATTTCACAATTTTAAAAATTGCTCTTGGATTATTTGAAATCACAAGAATTTACCAAAGTCAACAGCTTTTCAACCTTATACACAATCAACCCCCACGATAAATTAAAATCAAGAATTTTTTATATCATTGACAGCTGCTTTCTTTAAATAAATATGGAACTCGTAAATTTACTAACCTGGTCATTGGTCATTTGTAAAATTATTTTGTTAAAACACATTCTGATTGATAAAACAAATACTCTGAAGTTGACATCAAAGAAATGCTTGAGTTTCTGATTGACAATATCAATGTGGTTTTTGGATAATAGATATTCCAACAATCTATTGGAATGCTCCGTTATTAGCAGAACTATTTTTATATTCATATGAAGCAGGATTTGTGCAAAATCTTATGCATAAAAAAAAAGAAAACACTTCCTGTGGCCTTCAACTCGACATTTAGATATATCGACTGCCCTACCCTTAAGCTTTTCTACAAAGGCCTAAAATCAACACAGCGATATTTTTAGGAGATAAAAATACAGTTTTGCCTAAAATGTATTGGAATTTTAAAGATGTTTTTAAGATATTCTATAAAATTTCATAACTGTATAACGTTTGTAAAAGTAAATATTAGCACATTCTGCATAGTTATTAAACGGCCCTCGTTATCATTAAATTTAAAAGATTTTCAAAGAAAGGATGCATTTTCACTATACCTGTATAATCTACTAGTATATAGCCCCACCCTAACACTAGAACCCCCCACCCTGGGTGTAAAGGTCTAAAATTCTAAAATTTCAATTTTCAATTTGCTATTTTAAGACAAATGTCACAAATTTCCTACTTTACTACTTGTTTTATTAAGTATATTTTGGATCTATGTTGCCGATATCTCGAGAAGTACACATAATTAACAAAATAGTGGTGCTTAATCAATTTAGGGGACGTCAAAACTTTTCATTCTTAGTATATAGTTATGATGTTTTCAAAGATAACGCATCAGAGAACAATCACTATATTACTGTAAGTACTTCAAATATCACGTCAGAAATCTAAATGCATAAAATAGAGCAATATAGAGATACATTTGAGCAAATTGTCCACAAATATCGAGAATATATAGAAAATTAAAATACTTAGTTAAATTTTGGATTGTGAATGCTTTTGTTTCATTTTTTTGTATCGTGCTCCGTACCTCTCCATCAGCTAAATCAACACAGCGATATTTTAAGGAGATAAAAATACAGTTTTGCCTAAAATGTATAGGAGTTATTAAGATGCATATTTCTATAAAATTTCATAACTATATAACGTTTGTAAAAGTAAATATTAACAGATTCCGCCCTCCATTTTACGTATCATCGTATTAGCCAAATTCTCATTACACGACATAATCAATTCCAAAGTTGCTTGGTGTACACATATGACATCATCGGTGGTAGATTTTAATCCGAACGACAGACACAGCATAACAAAATAAAAACATTTTATTTTTGTTAATGTTTAGACATTTCTATTCATTATCTAGACTTAAATAACATCCCTAAATGCACCGTCGGAAACCCACGGGTGATCTCGACTTTACTTATCACCCGTGGGCAAACTAGCTGATATATCGCCGGAAAATATGCTAATTTGTTGTTTTTAGTCAACCAATCAGATAGTTGGAACTCTTCACTTTTGAAAAATAAGTTTTTTACTTTGCTATTTATGGTAAATATTTTGATGCTCGTTAAAACGTGCGAAGTTTGATTTAAAACAATGAAAGTCAATTCGTACAGGTCACTGACATTAATATCGGTCAAATATTATATAGGGGTACCTCTTTCTAACTGCAAAATGGACCGGTGAGTGGATTTATCAGCTGTGTTAACTACGAAATTAGTTTTTCATGTTTTTTGGCAACGCCAAACATGCATACGTAACGTGAACTGTAATTCGTTTTTTGGCATCGCGACTCTGTGAAGCGGCTAATTAAAAGACCCATGAATATTTAATTAAATACGACGATTTTACGACGCGTTTGCCCACGGGTGATGAGTAAAGTCGAGATCATCCGTGGGTTTCCGACGATGCCCTAAATGCAAATATTACGAAAACTTGTAAAATTGACATCATCTCGCCTACTATGACGTCATGATGTAGCACTGATTTAGTTAAGGTAGAATGTTTTGTATGCTTCCTTATCACCCTTGCGGGTGCAGGGACTATGAATTTCACAATTTTTGTTTTCCTTCATATATTCCGGTATATACTTTGTGCCAACATTGGTTGAATTGAGTTGAGCGGTTGCAGAGAAGAAGCTGAAAAGTTCAAAAGTTGAAACAGACGACGCACACCGAACGACGCACATAAAACTATAAAAAAAAAAATAAATCAATAAATCAAGGTAAAATAAAGGCGTTTTTTTGCATTCATATTTGAATATACATACTTTTAGAGAGTACATATATGTCTTTAAAGAAGTGATTCACTGATCCGAACAGTTTTTTTCGGGACGGATATGTGCGGATTCACTAGGCGCCATTGTATATTATTTCCATATGAAATGTAAACTATAAATCATTAATTTAGGATGAAATTTGTAATATGTAAAATCTGAATAAAGGAATCTTTCATAGTCTCGACCTCCAATAGCTAGAAATCTCTCTAATTTTAAATTGAATCAGACTTGTATTTACATGTATGAACCCGTTTAGTATATTAATTTTTTCACATCGTAAAGCATACGCCCTATTCCTCCAAAAAAAAGTTTTTCCCACATACATGTATTTTATTGACAATATCTAAAACGGATTGGACACAATTGCAAGTTCCAAAAAAATTAGAAAGTTCCCTCCAACAAATAAAATCTTAATAGTCAGACGAAATTTACAAAGATTTACAATACTATACATGTACATAAAGGATAAAAACAATTTTTTTATAACTAAAGTATATCCATTGGCCCGTATCCTGAATAAAGATTTTGAACAATACCAAATATTTTTTTGGTGCTGCATATCAAAGGTCAAGCAATTTATTCACATCTATTATTTTTACATTATATACTACAAGTAAAGCATTCATTAATAAACGTCTAGCTTCAAAGCATTTTGTGCATGCAAAGAAAAAATGATAACTACACTGTATTCTGAACAATTTGGATTCGTTTTTGTTATAATATAACATGTATGTAGATCCTAATTTAAAATACAATTGTGTCTTAATCTTGTATGTAATTAAAATGTTGAGATACGTTTTGCCATATGATAAATTCTTTGAATACTTTTGAAATTTTATTATTCAACATTTTTATAAAAATTCCAGTTGAAGTTATATGTCTTGTTTTGAACTCAAATATCAACTGGAACAAATGATTTCTTGAATTTATCAAGCTTGCATTTTAATAAGTAATACAAATATGAATTACAAGTTTTTTTAATTAGAAACAGTGTTTTCTTATCGTTGAAAGGATAGATTTTAAGTCATCAGGAGCTAAATTATAGCGGATTTTAAACATTGTTAGAAGCTTGGCTCAGGGTCTTCTTATTACAAGAGGTTATTACCAAACAGTATCAACATTTAACTGATTTCTCGATTCTAATACTGGAATATCTCTCACTATTCTTACAGCGGTCAGTTTATCTTTTTCCTTTTCAAGTTGATCGATATCTGTCAACTAACAGCCTGACCAAATTCCTGTTGTATGCTTGTGTTGTGGTCGACTAAAGGAAATGTGAAATTTTTATAAAGTATCTCTAGACACTGAAAATTTCAGTTTCTTGAGAGGTCCAAGTTTTTGTGGCCTTTGCTGACAATGCTATCAAAGTAATCAGACCAACCAAATTCAGATAAATAAACCTTGATGTTTATGTTGTGTTGCACATTTTAAACTTGATGCAATGTGACGTTACGGGTTTTTTTTTGCTATTTTTTGTTAATTCGGAAGTAGTGTTTTAGGACAGGTGTGAGAACTGTCAACTATCACTCCAAATATCTCCGTGTCGCTGCAAACTTGACTGTAAAACTCACGGAATGTTTTTATTACACAATTCTACGTAATTGTATTTCTATTAACATGTCTTGTTTCTTTCCAGAAAACCAAACGTAGATTTCGAAAGAAGAATTATATTGACTTACCAAAGTCCATGAATTGTTAATCTTTTATATCCACCAGAATCCAATGATTGCTTCACCTCGTTTCTACATGTAGACTTCAGCTAAAAGTGACAAATAAGTATCTTATAAAGCCATTCACATTTGTACATCTTAAGGCCGATATGCATCCTTACAATGAGGTCAATGTCATGCAACTTAAAAACACACAGCAACTATTAACATACATTTCTTTTGTCCTCTGAATTAAATGAAAGTTTATATGTAAAGCATCGTATTTCTAAACATATCTTGACACACATCAATACTATGTATCTACTGAGACTAACTTGAATTCTACAACATACCTAATGGAGTATTTTGAGAATTGATTGTATGCTAATGAAAAAGGTCCTTTCGTAGATTTTTACTAAATAGCGTGTTCCCATTTATTTAAAATTAAAAGACGGGGCTAAATTAGCTTTAAGTATAATACATTTTATAATAGGAATCTCATGATGTTCGAACCATGATAATAAATATAGAATAGGAGATGTACAATGAAGGCCATAAAATATAGGCATATGCTGTTAATTTGAAAATAATAATTCTTGTTTACATGTACAGGTATGACTTGTATCAATACACTTGTAAAGTATCAATACGATTAAATTTTAAGAAGAAATACCATATAATGATGGAAATGTTATAAAACCTAGTGTTATTGTCAATGATAATTATTTTTGGGGTAATATTTAAACGTTTATTTCTAAGAATAGGTATAAATCAATTAAAGATGTATACATACCTGCCCATTAATTTTGCACATCTTTTTTAGGCATACGGTTCTCGGCCATTGAAATACTAGCATTGAGTTGCAGAGCATTATTAATTCAGTAACATTTCTGAAGAAAACAAAATAAAATTATCATTATCCTAATTCCCCTAAAATACACATGTACATCATATCATTGCGATTTTGATTTGTAAATCTACGAGTGGTGCACAAATTGTTTTATGACCGCAATTCATTTCTACATTTGTATATCTACAGTGTACAAAACTAAAATTCAGATCAGAGTAAACTTAGGTAAAAACATAACTACATGTATACACAAGTTCTGTAAATAACATAAAATGCTAAATAATCTCTTGCTACTTGTTTGTGATGTCACAATGTGAAATTGACGTAAAATGTAGATGACTTATGACAAAAGATGGCTGCTTTAGTCTTACTCGTTCAACGAACGGTTGTAAAATTTAAGGCATATCTTGGAAATTCCTCTGCAGTAGTGTAAGCTACGGAGAAAATTAATTCAGTTTCTAAACTGAGTGAAAGATAAAACAGGCAATAGTATTAAAAATGACATAAGAGACTCCACTCTCTGAATCTTCATTTTTGAGACTCTATCCTCCAATGTCCGAAAAAGATCAATTTTTAAGCCGAGGCAGGCTACTAACATATAAGTTTGTTACATGGAGTTCACCAACCTTGTTTAAAGTCTGCATTACTTACATGTTATGGTCGCAATATTGATCTTCTTCACAAATATAACCAATCATTGGATTCACTTTGACAGATATGTATCATTCTAATTTTTAGGCTATTAATTTGGTTAATTTTCATACTGATTTTAACTAAACGGAATGTTTTGCCCACCTGATCAATACATAAATATAAAGGGCTCACTTTCAAGACACCAAATTTCAAGAATTTCTGTTTTATGCTCTAATCATAGTTTTGTAGTTATTTACTGATGCTATGGATTTTAGAAAGTATTGTCAAAAATAAAGTTGATAGACTTAAAGATAACTGAAACCGTGTACTGACCAAAATGTACATACATGTGCAGCAATATACCTTCATTACCTGCATACGGTGTGTATATATCTCTGTTGATTCGAAACGCAAGAGCATGCTCTACGTATGTACAATTTCTAAAACGAGGTGATGTATTGACAAGCAAGTTGATGAAACAAGAATATTAACAATCTCGTTAAAAGTCATCATTTCGTAAATTCCATGTTCAATACAATGACCTTGTCAGCAAATATAATTTATCATTGAGACAAATGCTGACTGACGTTTTTCATACTTATTGTTAGACCATTATTTATTCTCCGAATTGACGACGGATTTTCCCGCTTTTTCCCGCCGATCATGACAAGGAGCACACGGCGGGTGTGTCCGGTCAGCAGGGGATACTTACTCATCCATGGTACCTGATCCCACCTCTGATGTTTCGGAGGTCCGTGTTTGCTCTGCTCCTATTTTGTATTGTTTTATGGACTTTGATATTGAATACTGTTCGTTATCTCCATATCTTTCTTCATGTATTGAACGGGATGATAGGTTTATTTCTATTATTCTAGAAAAGGAAAAAAGATAGAAAAAATAAATATAGAAATACCGATAATTCCCGCAAAACAACTTCCCAGTTCAAACAAGATGTGTTTGTGAAACCCCTTATGGCAACATAGAAAAGATTAAACTTTTCTTAAATGCCAATTTAATGTATTGGTACCCAAAGAAAGGTATTCTCACTGAAAATACAATTATGAAATATGAAAGTAGGCCAGGTTAAAGTTTTTCATAAGTACTAATAAATCTCCAAAGTCAAAAGGTCAAGGTAATTGATATCCAATTAAAGGTCTTGCAACAAAGAATACATGCGTGAAGTATGGACAGACATATCGACGGACACGACAAAAACTATATACCCACGAAATTTCGTTTACGGGGAACAAGATTTTCAAACTCTAAGGTTGGGGTCAATATTCAACAGGAGCAATTTTCAACTTGTTGAGATCATCAGGTATTGGAAAAATTATCAAGCTGTTGAAAAATTACCCCGGGTGTAAATTCAATGACTTTTGGTCTCAATTTCCAACGGAGAAAAAAATACCCCAGTCCAATATTCAAGTTGAAAAATGAACTCCGGGTCAATTTTCAACTTGGGTCAATCTTCAACGTTACACCGGTTCTATATTTCAATCATTTTAGAAACTGAATTCAGCTGGGTTGCTTGTAGAGCTCTCCATCAATGATTAAAGTGCCTCTCAGAATTAATTACGGATTTTAGATATGTCCTAGATATTTTACTGCAGACAATTTTGTCTTGTATTACACATCGCAGATCACTTTGTCCGCAGATTATCACCATCGATAGTATATCTCACATTGCTGTAAAAACTTCAAAAGCTTGGGTATGTGTAAACCACTAAAAGAAGAAACAATGAAATGTCAACCGATTGTAAAATTTAGCACAAAAGCGCCTCTTCACACTAATGTATTTGGTGTTGTTTCTTTTAAGTTTTCACTGGAAGTTTTGGTTATCTAGCTCTTAGCAGCAAACATTTTGCTCTTCGGATATTTGATACAAATAAAACCTGTCAAGACATCATAAGTTATTGCGAGATAGCAGCGTGAAACATAAATCCGACAGACGTTTCCATTCACTTAGTATAACAAATTTTAAATCAAAAGCACAAGCTGGTTCACCCTCATTTGCTTTTCATATGATCTAAAGGTCATTTTGGGTCTTGTCTTGTTGTGATTTTATTGCTATAATTCTGTTTCATTCCGTCTCTGTTACCTTCAAGAATTAAATAATCAGCAGACCTCTTCCCCTCGTTAAAATGTTATGGCCATTATATTTTTTTTCACATTTTCCCGTTTCTTTGTTTCTCATTTGGTATTTTATGCACCTTATTAACAAATGTAATTAGATACTGTAAAATGAACACCACAAAGTTTCGTTCAGTCAATTTCATAGGAATTATTCTTTAATTGGAAAATGAAACACTTTTAAAAGTTCTCACGAATATCGGAAAATGATATGACAGATCTGAATTTTCTAGGTATCGCCCTTCAGCTGAGCTACAATATTTACAGTTTAATTCAGCACATGACTGGCCGCCAACGAGATAAAATGCATCTGCATTATTATGAGAAGGGCCTGCCGTGGGTTCTATGTCAAAGTCACAAGACAATAGGAACTCAAAACACCTAGTGGTCTGTCCCTCATGTTTCTTGAAATTAAGTAATTAGGTCAGTGATCGTGGGTTCGAACCCATGACCTTCTGATCACGCAGCAAACTTTACTGACTGATCTTTCGTGACAGTTACTTAAATATGTATACCATGAATTGGACTTGAAAAAACGTGTTTTTTTTTTTCTTTTCTGTACTTTACTAGTCAGATCATATCAAGATTAGAAGATAATAATTGAAATGTTATTTATGACCAAACAGAAATTTTAAGAGATGCAAAATGTTTTTATGAGCAGTTGTATACAAAAAGTACAGTACTACAAATACTGATCTATTCAATGAGTTAAGAAATAAAGAAATTTCAAAGCTTTCATGCAAAGATTCAGAATCTATAGAAGGCGAAATTACTATGGAAGAAGCCTCTTCTACACTTTACAAAATGAAATTAAATAAATCCCCTGGATCAGATGGTTTTTCTGCGAAATTCTTCAAGATGTTTTGTAAATACATCGTGGTTTTTGTAGTTAAATTTATTAATCATGGATATAAGTATAACCGTCTATCTATTACACTAAATCATGGTATCATTACTTTGCTACCAAAAGGTGACAAGCCAAGATAATACTTAAAGAATTTGCGACCTATTACTTTAATAAATACGGTATAAAAAATTGCATCTGGATCTATTGCAAACAGAGTAAAACGTTATTTAGATAAAATGATTAATGAAGATCAAACAGGCTTCATTTCCAATAGATATATAGGAGAAAACACTTGGTTTATTTATGACATAATGCATTACACTGAGAAGGAAAATATACCTGGATTATTACTACTTATTGACTTCGAAAAAGCTTTTGAAACACCCTCATGGAGATTTATACAAAGCACACTTCGCTTTTAAGAAGTGGGTATCCCTTTTTAATACAAATATTACATCTGCAATAAACCAAGGTGATAATCTCTCTGATAGAATTAACATTCAGAGGGGCTGCAGGCAAGGTGATTCTTTATCACCATATATATTTATTATATGTTCAGAAATTTTAGCAATTCAAATCAAATCAAATAAAAATTACAAAGGTATTACTGTAAACAATACTGAAAAAAATTCTCAGTCAGTGGGATACATCAATTATTCTTGATGGTAGTAAAACATCCCTCACAGACACATTGCAAACACTTAAGACATTTTCAAAAATGTCTGGATTATATATCAATTATTCCAAAACTCACATAGTGGATAGGCTCAAAAAGGTTAAGTGATGGAATTATGCTGCCAAATTACAAACTTAACTGGGGAACTACCAGATTTACTCTTCTCGGAATACATTTTGATGTAGAATTGGATAAAATACTATCATTAAATTATGAACCAAAACTGGTGTATATTTAATCAATACTTAAACAATGGATTAAAAGGTATTTAACTCCCATAGGGAATATTACAGTTATTTAAACATTAGTTTAACCATTATTAAATCACATTTTAACGGTTATCCCAAATCCTTCTGAATCGCTCTATAAGAAATTGGAAAACATGTTTTCTCATTTATATGGAATAATTCAATCCATAGGGTAAAATTAGAAGTAATTATGAAAAAAAAATATGAAGAGGGGGGTTTGAAAATGTTAGATCTGATATCTTTTATAGCCTTCATGAAATTATTTTGGATAAGACATCTAATTTTTAAAAATAGGGGCTTGGAAAAGCTCATTCCTAAATTTAATTGGAACAAATTTTAAAGTTGTGGAATTGAATATACTGCAATTTTTTTTTTAAAACATTAAAAAATAAATTTTGGATAGATCTTTTTAAGTCCTGGATAATGTTAAAAAATCTTGAGAAAAGGTTTGATGTTGCTGGTGACTCACCACTATTTTACAATCCAAATTTGCATATTGGTAGAAAACCATTTTATAATAAACAAATGTTTGACAGCATCATTAGACAGATTAATGATATCATTAAGTAGGATGCTTCACTATTTTCTTATGAGCATTTCTGCAACACATATCCAAATATAAAGATTAATTTCTTAGAATTCAGTAGAATTATTCATGCTATAAAGGATTGGATAAAAAATTCTTGTCAGGAAAAAAGAATAGAAAAGCTCTCCAATCCTATGTCTACACAGTAATGCAATACTATATTTTTGTGTAATAAATTTAAGAGCTGTGTATTTATATTTACTCTTTACTTATCAACAATATCTTTAAAATGTAGTCAGAAAATGAAGAAGAACTTACATGCAACTCCAAAATACCAATGGCAATAAAATATGCATCATCATATCTACCGGAAGACCTATAGAAAAAAAATAAAATATCTTAGGAGTTTCTGTAAACTACATTGAAATGTATTAATAGAGGTTTCTTAATTTTTCCTCTCTGATTGAATGTTTATGATTAGCACATCCTTTCATGCTATGATTGTAACAATCTGTTTTATTGTAAATAAAGTGAAGAACACTTCAGGTACAACAATGAGCATGTTGATTTGAATCTTATCTTTGCGCACTGAATGTCCTCAGAAAACAGTTGAAACGTGGTGAAAAGAAACTTTCAATTTAAGATATGCATGGATATGGCTTTCCCGTCTGAAGTGTATACTTTCACCAACAAAGCAAGTAATGTTGAACAACATTTTAAAAAAATTGAAAGTAAAATGGCAAGAATAATAAAGATCAAGCATAAACCGTTTGATATAAAATTCCATTTTAATGCGCCTTTATGGAACATCTATGGACAGGTCAACAAAAAAAATACTTATTGGAACATGCCGAGGAAAATAGCCATAAAATATTTTGACTTTTAATTCTAATTCTTACTTTTCTACTCAATTGAATAGATATGAAGAATACAAAATTAAAATAACAGCAAGAATTTTATTTGCGCTTTCAGTGAAAAAGCTCTGTGTGAAAATGGTAAAAGTCGTGAGAACTCTCACGCATTTCTCAGCATCCGACGGCCGTGCATATTGCAGAGAGATCTTCAAGAATTCTTTTTTTCACGGATAAGAAAATGGCTTGCTGTAAAATGCGGAAGATGGAGGGTCAGAGAGTACAAGGGGTGGAGCATCTTAAGTTGAGATGATGCTGGAGGTGAACTATTGTACTTGGGTAAAATTAGCACATGCTTATTCGCAAGAACTTTTTAGAATGTGTTACGTATCAAAACAAAACAAGAACCCAAAATGAATTTTAGATCATATGAAAAAAAAACTAATGAGAGGGAATCAGCTTGTCCTTTTGATTTAGATTCTGTTGTGCCGTTTAATGCATGCTAAGTGATTTATGTTCATGCTGCTATTCCGCAGTAACCCATCATGTGGTGTTTTGACAAATTTCAATAGTATATAAGTATCAAATATCTGAAGAGCAAAACGTTTACTGCTTAGAGATATATCACCTAAACTTCTAGGAAAGACAGTTACATTAAGGAAGAAAAGCACTTCTTTACTAACTTTCACATTCAGTTGACATTTTACTGTTTCTTCTTTTTGTGATTTACACATACATATTGAAGGTTTTACATTAATGTGAGATATACCATCTAATAGGTGATGATCTGCGGACACAGTTATCTGTAGTGTGTAATTGCAAGACATAATTATCTGCATTAATTTTTTCTGGACATATCTAGACTCTTTAATTAACTCTGACAGTCACTTTTTATCACTGATGGAGAGCTCTACAAGCAACCCAGCTGAATTTAGTTTCTGAAATGATTGAAAGATAAAACAGGCAATTGTATTAAAATGACATAGGAGGCTCCACTCTCTGACCCTTCATATTGGAGACTCCATCCTCCGTTTTTTACACCAAGCCACCAGAAAATCGGAAATTGAGAATTAATTACTGAGTCTACATACTGGATTGTCCTAAACATTTCACTGCATATTATTATGCATTGCACATTGCAGATCACTTTGTCTGCAGATTATCATAAATTAGAAAGTATATCTCACATTGCTGTCAACCCTGCAAAAGCTTGGGTATTTGCAAACCACAAGAAGAAGAAACAATCAAACGTCGACTGAATGTGAAATTTAGTTAAGAAGTACTTCTTTACAGTAATGTATTTTTTAAGTTTTCCCTAGAAAGTTAAGGTGATCTAGCCCTTAGCAGTTAACTTTTTGTTCTTCAGATATTTGATACATATACTTATAAAATCTGTCAAGACACACGGGCTACTGAGATAGCAACGAGAAATATAAATCAGATCCATTCACTTGGCATCCCTTATAGCGCATAACAAAATTTTAAATCAAAAGCACAAGCTGATTGCCCCTCATTAGTTTTTCATATGATCTTAAGGTCAATTTTGGTCTCGTTTTGTTTGATAATGTAACACTCTAACAAGTTCTCACGAATACAGGAAAATGAGATGACATATTTCTAATAAGAATGTGCTTAAACAACAAGCATAATGCTCTACCTCCTGCATCATTTAACGCAAGATACTCCACCCCTTGCACTCTCTGATCCTCCATTTTGGAGACTCCATCCTCCGCATTATACACCAAGCCAAATTTGTGTAACAATTTCCGATTAGGTATTGTTTACAGGAAAATTAAAGGGTAAAAAATAGACGTATTATGTCAAAGATATCCTCAAAAATGCTCTCGGTTGATAAAAAAATGCTTTTATCTCTCACGTGTGACATTTTGAGTTCGGTAAACAAATGTCGTTTAGTAATCAAAATATATTCATTTGTTGTGTGTAAAATCATGCTAGACTCCGTGAAATATTCAAATGCATTTAAATAATATTTACTAATTTTCATCACTTTCAAAACAACAATACCTTTTTTACAAAAAATTTTAAATCGACGTTTTTACATAAAAATACTTTGAATTATATTCTAAAATCTCAAACATGTCAAAGTATACACAAAATATTTACCTTAGAAATATATGAAATTAAAATATGATTTCCTGAGGCTTTTTCCCAAACTTACTGCAATCACTTCACGTTATTTTGTGGTGCATCTGGTTAAAATAACGCTTTTGACGAGACCCTTGTTGGTTTGTTTTTATAATCTATACCAACTCACAACATTACATCGTAAATGGGGAGGTGAATGTATAAAAATTATGCAATTTCCCGATAATCAGGAAATTCATATACGTCTTATCTAAAGGGTTTCAGATACTGCATCTGTTGCACTAGAGCACTTAAGTTGTTAAAGAGGGATATATATTCTTTAACATATGTATAGAGGTATACTTATATTGAGACCTTACGCCAAATCTGATAGCATCAAAAAAGTCAGATTATCAGTATTTTGAAATTATTTTTTCCTCCTTCACTTTTTTAATTTCTTCACTTTATTTTTACTTTTTTTATTAATCAATTGATTTATTTTTTGAGATTAGAAATCATTTTTAGATATGGAATGTTGACGACTCACGGGTAAAAGACAACGCGATTATCATAAAAATTTTTGTTAGGTTACCAGTAACATTTTTTAACATTCACGGTAATGTTCGGATATGGAACAGATGTGTAATGATCAGACTCTGTGGTGTCTTTTTTTATTTTTTATATCGAGTTTAAAATGATATAACGAATCAAGAACGTTGGTATACTGGGGGCCACAGTAAGAGACTATTTTGATTCATGTTGCAGTTTTTTAATTGATTCTGATGTATTGAATAGTAACTAGTCTGCTTGTAAATGGACTCATTTTTAAAAAAAAATAATAATAAAGGCAAGATACAGTCTGAAATGCATTTGTTTTGTTTTGTCTAAATTAAAAGGGGTCGGTGGGTAAAGTCTCGAATATTCGAGTACAGAAACCTTATTTCGTCAAACATTGGTTTCTGACATTTATTTCTGTTCAACCTTGTTTTTTTTATTCATTTGTTAGAGACAATTAATATTTTTTTAATTCAATTTTAAATCACATCAATAGTTTTATAAATCTATATATCATAGAATAGTTATTAACAAACGTAAGTGAAAGGAGGCTTACTGCACCAACTTTTATTTCAAATATTTCTTTTTAAATACGATTTTACAATTTATTTATTTTTTATTAAAGTGGACTGCCTTCGGGTGCAAAAATGGTAATCAAATGCAGAGATTCTTGGTATTTTTATTTTATCTGAAAATTGAGGCTTTTTTAAAATGCTCATCTGATTGTTATTTATCCCTAAAAGAAAATTCGCCGACTGTCTACCACTACAAGAAGTTTAAATGCTGCAAATAGCACAATATATAACCTACAAAACATATATAGGGAAAAGAGTACAAATTAATTTCCAATAGAACTCTATACAAACCTATGTCCTCCCGATAATTTACGTCGATCCCTTTCAAACAAATCTCTTACATAATTCCCGTTGAAAAAAATCTCTTATATCATTTGAAAGTTCGTTCTCAGCACTTATTAAAACACGGAAAATATACCATGCCGTGGAGTTTATAGGTCAAACTTGCAGTTATATCTAAAACTTACAGCGATAGGCAGTAAATGACACCCTGCCAATAATATTAATCCCCACTCCTACTATCTCCCCTTGCTGGTATTTCTATATTTTTTGTAATATTCCTACATTCCATCATTTATTTCAAACATTAAATATTTTACTTTAAAATGGGAATATTTACATACCAGATTTCAGCCAATCATGTAAAGCCTACCCATTTAGTACTCTGCTGTATCTTAATTGTTACCGGAGATACGAAAAACAATGTTAGACATCAGCAGCACAGAATCACCTCAGTGGTTTGCGTAATTGTCACAACACTGCAAATATCTGCGTTAAAGATCAGACAAACATGCAGAGTATAGCCACAGTATCATTGCTGATCACTTTAATCAAGCTATTAGTAAAGAATGTTTATCGCAAAGCAAAGCATGATGTTAGGGTCAGAGTGCAAAAGCTTTGTAATTAACGTTTTGAAAAAAAAAAGTATGCCTACGGGAGTTGATAGATTTGATGATGGTAGTGTAATGATATATAAAACGATATAAGATACAAGCAGAACTGCTGTGGTTCATATACAAAAGACTTTAACAGAAAACAGTGTAATATTGATATTTGACCCGAGTTGGAAATTGACCCTGGGGTCATTTTTCAACGTTGAATACCGAGATCAAAGGTGTTGAATGTAGACCCTAGTCCGTTGAAAACTGAGCCGGGTCGTGGATTTTGATCATGAAACTGGTCTTAATTAAGCAGCATAAAAACACATATTCATGACTTGGTTTTCACAATTTAATCCATAGTGGTCGGGAACAGGGGGGCTAGGTATGCTTACCCCACCCACCCCCCACTTTAGAAAATTTGAAATCATTTCAAGTCAGTTACATTAAAACGCACTACTTTTGTACACTCTAACCAAGGATACCTCTCGACAAATTCGAAACTATACATTTTTACATCACAAACAACTGCTTTCTCAATAAAAATGGAACTCTGAAATTTTCGTATCTTTTGATAGGTCATCAACGAAAATCACTTTTTTTATAAATCACCTTGGTTCTACCTTACAGTATCCTGAAGTTGATATTAAGTAAAAAGAAGCTGGAGTTCCTTATCGACATTGTTTTTTTGAAGTTTTCGGAGACCAATTCTTCCTTGAAAACTTGGAATTTCGATGGGCACTAATTGTCCTCCTTTATTGGCCGATCAGTTTTAAATTATTATGAAGCAGAATCAGAATATTTTTTATAAAGAACTTTACATGACAAGAAGAAAACACTTTTGTTGGGTTCAACTCAACATTTAGATACACCGATGACGTATGATCAAGTAATAATAGCTACTTTAGTTCATATGTCGACTCGATATATCCCATTGAATTTACATTAAAGTCACCACTGAATGTGCCACAACTTTTTCATGTTCGAAAGTTTTACTGACTATGGAAGATGTAGGCCAACTGAAACTATACTGTATAGAAAAAGAAATGATTTCTTCTCCATCTTTTCCTGAGTGAACTTTCCGTATTTGTAAAGTACAATTCCGCTATCACCTGTTTATTGTATGGCGGGTAAAACGTTGCATTATTATACTTTTTTGTTATTTTTATTCAAAAATTTTGTTTCTCTGTTTCTAAATCATGTCATTCCTGTTCGATAAAATATGATTCATATTCGATAAGTTGTTATTCATGAGCGAAAAAAAAATATTTCTTTTTGAGAATTCATCACTTTTAAGTTGTTCTTCTATTCGAAAATTTTGTCATTTTATTCGATAATAAAATGATTAATATGATTTATATTTGATAATCATGTTAAACATGTCATTCCTATTTAATTGAGTTTACAACCACTTCTAGTTTTGTCATATTTCCCAGAATGCAATTAATGAAAAAGGATTTAAAAAAATCATCGCATAGAGAGAGATAAAATTATGCAATATTAGATAAGAACTAAGTTTATTGAATAGGAATCGTATTTTTTCAAATAGAAATGGATGCTAGTATGTTTTCGAACAACAACTTTATTGCATGTAAACCAATTAGATATCGAATCAGAAAGATAAAATCATCGAAAAGGAATGACAAAATTAGCAAGTTGGAATCGCATGTTTTCAAATATGAATGACATCGAATAGGAAACGCGTGTTTTCGAAAAGAATGATTTATTTTCATATAGGAATCAAATTGTGATATTTCCTTCAGTGGAAATCACAATTTATCGAATACAAATTACAAATTATTGAATAGGAATAACAACTAATGGAATAGGAATTACATTGTATCGAATAAGAATGATGTTTTGGAATATGAATAACCTCATTCTCAAGGTAATGCTCCGAAAACGACCATTTTTAAACCGAGGCAGGCTACTGACAGATAAGTTTGTTACAGGTATTCCACCAATTTTGTTTAAAGTCAGCATTACTTACATGCTATGTATGGTCGCTCTATTGATCTTTTTCACAAATGTAACCTATCACTGGATTCATTTTGGCCGATGTTTCATTCTAATTTTTAGCTTTTAATTTTGTTAATTATTATAATGCATTTGACAAGATGGTCAATATATATATAACCTGATCAATATATAAAGGGCTCGCTTTCTATAAACACAAGATTTTTAAAATTTTTGTATTTGCTCTATTCAGAGTTTTATATTTATTTATGGATGCCATGGATTTTAGAAAGTATTGTCACAAAATAAAATTGTCATGCTTGAAAATAAATGAAATAACCGTGTACTGATCTAAATATACACGGGATGATAGGTTTAATTCTGTCTTTCTTTGTCAAAAAGGGAAGAAAATTGAAACCGAAATATAAAGATACTGATAAATCCCATAAAACAACAAAAACAAAAAATGTTCAAACTCTATGGTTGGGTTACTATTCAGCAGGGTCAATTTTCAACTTGCTGAGGTCATCAGGGATAAGAAAAAACATCAAGCTGTTGAAAAATGACCTCGGGTAAAGTTCACCGACTTTAAGTCTCAATTTTTAACCGAGAAAAAAACTTTCTTGGTTCAATATTCAACGTTGAAAATTAATGAACCCCGGGTCAATTTTCAACTCGGATCAATATTCAACGTTACATCGGCACTCTATCGCTGTCCTATATACCTGTATATACTCTTGAATGACCCTTACCTACCACTAATTAATGTTCGTTGTCATCATAACTACATTAGGCTTCAAATCCAAGGGAAATATTTACGAAAGATAGACATAACACTAGTATATGATGTGTGTAGGCCCATACATAATTTTGAAGTTTGACACAATACGATGAACGACATTTTTAAAGAGAAGGATGGTACATATTGACGCTGGTGTAAAGACGAATAACGACCCCCGTAGAATGATGACCATTGGTCATTAATCAACAGCAAACAATGATCCCGGTCATTATTAGGCGTCGAAAAATTACCCTTTTGCCAATGAATGAAGAGGAAAATTGAATTTAATTGATAAATTTTAGGTGCCAAAATAGAAATTAAAAATCTAGAGACCTCTTGACCAAAATGCTCACTTGATTTAAATTCGGAATAAATCGATGATATGTTGATCGATTACATAATAGAATTATTGATGAATTAAGTTCAATATCATGATCCAGAATCTAGAGGAGTTAAAATTTATCGAGCACAAAGATAAAGGAGAGCAAAATTACTGATTCTCCTGACAAAAACAGCAAATTAATTGTTTTATGATTCATCAATTAGATTTATATAAACTGATTAAGCAAACATGTAAAGTTTCTTGTTTACAATTGCTAAAATTCTAACCAAACATCGGGGTTAACACAAGCATAACCAGTAATAATTTTCTTGCACTTGAAATCTAGTTTTGGTGCGATGTAGAAAAAACAAATGCCATGCATAACATCAAAAAGGGTTAATGACACAATATATGTGTTTATAAGATGCAAAATGCAAGATAACCTTTCGTTAGAAATATTTTTGATGAACCACTCAAAAAGATTTGTATTATAATGGGGATTTCCTGTTACAATAATGTATTAAACAGTTAGGGGAGGGGGTAGAAGAACCAGACTTGCAATGACCATTTTCAACCGAAAAAATCGTTCATGGAAATGGAAGGCGGAGGACAGCCCACCTAACTCCTGATTCTATGTGTCTAAGTGTTATGTTCTCCTTGTTCACTCAAGTAGGATGGATTTAAAACTTTTCTTTATATAAAGAGGGGGTGGCTACGAGTCCTTCAATGAACATTTTATAATAAAGTATTGCTGAAATTTATATTCAGAAAAGTGGGTGATGCTCCTCTTCTCCGATTCCCTGTCAAAAAGGGGCCATTTTTCAACGGAGGTCAAATTTTTACTATCATACATAATAAATGACTCATATGGTTCTTTTTTGTACAAAAAATCTACTTTTTTACGGCCGGGGTCCGTTTTTTTTGTAGAAAGAAATCCCTTCGGTCATTATTCCTATCATTCATCATTACAGCGGCGACAATATGTACAGGACGACAATATGAACCGTCATTGCGTTTCAATATTTAAAACAAATCATTAACACAGTGTTTAAGATGAAATGTGTTTTAAAGAAACGAACAATGTTCATACTTCGCATATGTAGCCACCAAGGTGTGTACCACCATCACAATGGACGCTGTGGAAAGTGTACTGGTCTCCTGCATAAAAGAACATGCAGTCTTCGGGAGAACTGTCGGAGCCATTAGGTTCTCCGGCGCCAAATGCGTGATATTTCATCTCAGTCATTTGCCCGTGCTTGATCCATCTCCAATCCCCACCGGGTTTTCGCCTGTTGATGTTTCTTCCCCCAACGTAGAAGTGAATTCCTGTCCATTAGAATCCGATATAAAGCAATATTTTAAAGTACATGTAGTCTCCAATATTGATCAAAAATGTTATCATTAGACTTAATCATTATATGGCAAAGACATTAATAATTACAATTGCTGCTTATGAATTATTCTGTGTAATACCTGTAATCATGTTCTTTAGAAATTCTTTCATTTGCAAAGCCTCTTCAAGAGTTTCAAAGTTGGCAAGATATCCACCCATGTCTAAACATTTAGCCTTAAAATATGCAGAGAAGCAGATAAATCATTTCGTACTAACGTTATTGTAGGTAATGTTAATAAGGTGTACTTTTTAAAGTATTTCATAACTCACAAATGCTGTGTCAGCTGAAACATTATCTTTTTTGATCAGATAACATGTATCCCAAAGCTTCTCAAATTGTTCTGGACAATCACCTTCACCTTTGTTAAGGGGGGAAAATACATTTTGGTCATGAAAAATATACAAGTAAAATAAACTCTGATGATTTCAGCCAATTATCTGCCAAAATCCATTAATATTGAAAAGTATTTATATAATTTGATATGTTTCATTTCCACAAAGTCTCTTTCGCGTTCCAGATTGTAAATTATTTAGTTAACTCAATTTTATATTAAGTATTGGAATTGAATTTAGCTCGCTTTTCTTTAAAACATGTGATATTTATATTAAAACAATACCTCCAACAATTTCAACTGCGTCAATCTCAACCCATGAGCGGGACACGGAACAATCAACTTCGATTCTTAGCTCGTTTACAGGAAAATTCACTTTCTGAACAGAATGATAATTCATTTTAAAGATATCTCTATTTTGATCCCATCATCTATCTACGTATCATTTGCTTCTGAAACGTTGCGTGTTTGGAATGTTTAGAGAGAAATCATGTATTTTTCTTATAGATATACCGGTACTTTATTTTAGATCCACGATTAAACTCTGTTAAAAGTTTATTTAAACAAAATAAGTTCAAAATTCAATGATATCTAAAAAGATTATTTTTATTCGTAATATCAATCAAATCTATGAAGGGATTAGCATAAAACAGTGAATAGCAAGGGAATCGTGAAGCCAATGAAAACATATTAATACATGTATAAGAAAATATACATGTTAACAACTCACTTGTAGTTGGGGTGAAAATATCCTAGACTTTGTGATTAAATGTGCATGCGAAACCTTAAAAATCTCAACCCACTGGTTTATTTCGTTCTTCGCCATTATTCTCGTGACAGCTCCAGCATTTAAGGTTTCATAGATATTTATCTCAGTAATCCACACCTTTTCAACAAACTTGACCTGACAACATACAGAAATATCTTAAACAAAATGTTTTAGAAACTACATATACAATGTAACATTGGTGTCTTTTTATGAAAGAGAATCTCATACGAACTCCAAAATCTCTAATCAAGATAATGTTTAGCATGGATTATTCCCTTTTGACATTTAGTCTATGTGTTTAATTCCGAAAAAATTAAATAAATAACATCAGCATTTTTCTTTGGCACCTTTTACCCTAGACTGTCTTAAATAATGTAGTACCTGTATAAATTGATCTGCGTTCTGCTGTCCCCTTGCCTGTGTCCATGTGCCCGGTATATCACCATAGCGAGGATAAATATTGGGTTTTCCGAGTATCTGTTTCGCCGAGTATCTAAACGATTAAAAAAGAATTCAGATCATTAAAAAATAAAAGTAGCATAATTAAAAACCTTTAAAAGATACAGATACTTGTATTGTTATTACAGAATATTTCCATTTTTAAATTTTTTTCTCTGTGATAACCCTTTGAAAGTTAGCGAAGTTGATTTCCTGATAATTCTGCCAGAATGTAAATTAGGCAGATCGATAGGTCAGGAGCTTAGGAGGCCTAGTTTGCATGCAAATCTCGTGCGCATCTGTCTCTGAGGCTGACGCTAAGGAAGCCAAATATGCATGAAAATTTCGTGGGGCTGCCGTTGTGTTTGACGTCAGTGGGCTAGGACTATTGAAATTGGGATGGGAATCCTCTTGTAATTTAAATCTATGTCTGCATTTTTAAAGTTTAAATCTACAATTTTATTCCAGAATGAAATGGAAATATAAGGAATCACTGTCTAGTTAGTATAGTATGCCAGGGACATCAACAATAGTGGGAAACATGGGATAATTTATGCATAACGGGCTTCGCCCGTGATGCAAATTATCCCATGTTTCCCACTATTGTTGATGCCCTGACATACTATACTAACTAGACAGTGATTCTTTAAATAGTTTAGGATATAATATACATGTAGTAGTTTTAAAGGTCTTTACCGGGTTGCGTCGTACTGTGAAGAAAATGCTGTCACTTCTGAGGCCCATTGGCGTTTGATGGCTATTGCTATATATTTGAAAAAATAAATATTACAAAACGTTTCTTATCCTGATTTTATATAACTTTCTCTTTTTCAGCATTTTAAAATTGTGATATATATTGGTAATTAAAATATGACTTCATGATATTTTTGGTGGGAATATACAATCTGTAAATTAAATTATTTTAAAGTGAAATTTCCTGTCTACCTCTTGAAGAAGAGATGATAAATATACAAACACACAACACAAACATCGTATTTTTCTTGACAACACAGTAATGGTATCTGTTGCTAGTTTGGTAATGATCCTATAAAGTAAGTAAATTCTATTAAGCTTTTAGTGTATCATAGCTATACTCATATTTTTTTATGTATATATTAGCATTTATATTAAATAGCATCATTCCTTTGTACACAGCTTGTAAAAGCTGTTATTTAATTCTAATCTTTAAACACTTTGTGGTCGTTAATTTCCTCTTTTCAGTTTATAAGAAAGTTATTCCTCCTTTCTCCATTCTAGAACGCCATGTTTTTTTTAATGAATAGAGACTATCAAACTGCAAATCATAATTATAGCATAGTAACAATAGCTACAACCCTTCAGAATATCGGTTCATAGAAAAAACAATCTGAATATACATATAGGACTCCAAAATGCCATGGGACCACAAAGTCCGATGGTAATGCCAAAGTCCGATGGTCTGTGCCAAGGAGCACACAGCACAGTGGTGTGAAGGGTGGACAGGCGATACTCACTCCTCAATAGCACCTGATCTCACCTGATGTTCTGCAGGTCCGTTTTTGCTCTGCTTCAATCTTTTAATTGTTAAATGGACTTTTCAACTCGAATACTGTTCGTTTTTTCCATAAATCTCATTGAACAGATTCGGATTTGGTTAATATATCTGTCAATATTTCTATGCAAATATTACCTGAGGTGCTTTGACATAATTATTCCCTTGTCGATTCAAATTGCCACTGTACGTTGGGGAACGGTTTCTTCTTATGAAACCATCTAGTCCAAATGATTTCAGACTAAGAATTGTAATATTTGCTTAATTGTTTCCCTGACCAATATCATTTTTTGCATATGTTACCTATCCCTGATTCAGGTTGCTGAAGAAATGCTGCCTTAATTAAAAAAAATTAGCTATACGTGTACTTACAATATCAGACTTTTAATATCAGAAGAAAAATTGGATTAAAATGTTACGAGATTTACTTCTTATATACTTAGCAAGAATCAGAATGTCTAGATAATTATGTTACAAGATTAATAACCATTTATGGCACTTCTTCCTGGATTAAAAAAAAAATGAAGGTTAAATTCAGAACATTAATAGGAAACAAAACAAGCCAAGTATTATAAATATGTACTTGTCGGTGACATATGTGTACTTGTTGGCGACATATTGAAGTTAAAACCTCCGTATCTATTTTAGAGGGGTTTTTTTTAAACTGACATTTTCTTGTTGCAATAAGTTCAAATTATATCAGATTTTATAATCAAAGGTAAACCTACCAAACGCAATTTCGTTATTTTTATTGGTGAACTAAACAAATCAATTTTGGTTTAAGGAGGCTGGGGGGTCAACAGATTAATCTCAATTTAACCACCAGATTTAACTTATTTTTTTAGATACGGTTACTGAAGCTGTCTACTATCATTTCACAAAGAAAAAAATCCATACATTTTAGTTTTAAAATTTGGTCATTTTCTATATCTTCATATAGAGCTCTCCTTTTAAAGGAGATAAAAATAGTCTGAAAATGGCTGCCACACCCCAGCCTCGTTAAAACCGCAAACCCTTAAATACACCGTATATCTACCTGCGGTTATAACAAATATGAAATAGCATGCGGTATTATTAGTTGTTAACTTTCTGTTTACTGAAACAAGCTATAAATATTAAAATGTTTAGCTTTAAACCGTATTAATGCCTCATGCTTATAAATGCGAGCTCAGATTATTTCATATCATTTGGAGATATTTTATTAATTCAAAGGCCTACAAACCACAACATGCTCTTCGTTATCATGAATCAAACTTCGAAGGCTTTAATCTATAAGGAATGCACTTTGTACATTAAAAGTGCAGTTTGTATTTTATCAATCAAAATTCAGAATTACCAATATCTATTCTTAAAACAGAAGAAAGCAATTCAGATGGCTGTATGGTACATATGACAATGCAAGACAGAGCAATCGTACGTAATTCTTTGGAGAAGCGTTCAAATGCTACATGTATGTAGTGACTGTGAAACGTATATACATAGATTGCGACGTAGGTGGTAACATTTCTAATGAGAATAGTATTCTACATATAAGAATACCAGAATCATCGTCCACTATCATGGACAAAGTAATTGCCGATTAAAAGAAAAAAACATTTCAGCGCCTTAGAGTAAATCATTTTAAATAGGGCGCTATACAAATTTTATTATTATTATTACTATTACATTTTGACAATCGTTCCGACCTGATTTGAATGAACATTGAGCTATGCTCTGTTCTGGGAAGATCTTGGAAGACCAAATTAAAACACATTACTCTATTGCATGTACTGTACTCCCGGTACGGAATGATAGATAACCCTGATGTTTTTACAAATTTACCTGAAGCAGAATGGACCCAAAGAACTCTACATGCGTCGAGTAAACAAAGAGGACTTTAAAAAAATGAAACGGTAACTAGATGAGATCTAGATGTGTAACGAGTAGGTCGTCCTGTCGATTTTTCGATAAGATATGATTTGACTATTATGATCTTTGTTAAAAGATAGTAATACATAGACTTCCCTAATCTGATTTAATTCTTTTGATTCATATAACATTTACAAAGAGCTCTAGGTGACAGACTTTTGGCCCCTCAGAGCCCCCATTTGGAGACTTCTTGTTCAACATCGATTCAAAGATTTCTATTCGTTTTGGAGATATTCTATTTAGGGACCACCCCTACAAGTCCTAAATGGGGCCTTTTTACAAAAATTGAAAGGTTGCATGTTGTTTAGAACATTAAGTTGTCCATATTTGGTTCAATATTGGTTATTAAAATTCTATAATATTTAGCTGTGAATCGTTATAATGAAAACGTTTGCTTCAGTAATTTCTAACAAAATATTGATCGTTAAAGAGTTATACATGAAAGACTTTTGGATCCTCTGAGCTTTTAATTTCATAGGTCATATCCCTTTTCTTGATAATAAATGAAAGGTGATTTTAAAGACTTTTTGTTCAGGACATTTTCAGAAGTTTCTTTCCGTTTATGGGATATTCTAAATGAAAATATTTAGGAACAGCCCCATTAAGTCCTAAATGGGCCGTTTTATACATATTGAAAGAGTGCATATTGTTTATAACATTATTTTGACCATAATTTGTTCAGTATTGCTTATCAAAATAGCCCCTTTTTCGAGATATACCTTGGTAGTGTTAAAGATATAGCATTCTGGCACCCTGTAATCCATTATCACGTGACATATGATCAAAATTATATGATAAATAGTTGTGAATCGTTTTAATGACCACTTTAAACTATATCAAAATATATATTGCTAAAAAGCTATAGATTTAAAAGTTTTGGCGCTTCTGAGCCCTTTATTTTAGGAGTGAGTCCCTTTTTTCTTGATATAAATGCAAGGATTTAATTAATTGGTAATTCTGTACAACTTTTATCATATATATTCAAACAATATATTTACAATTAGTTCGATCGTCAGGTTCTGAATATCGGTTATTGAGTAATTGAAAGTGCTAACATAGATGTCTTTTAACTTTCAAAGTAGCGTGTTTTACCCACTGTTTTCTGAAAGTTCATTTTCAAAGTAAATCATTTTATATAGCGAAAATCAGTAAATCTCAATCATATTTTCAGGAAATGCAAATAAAAATACCCCTACTGCATATTTTTATGCCACCGTTTACGAAGTTTTGGAGGTATATATTTTTTGTCTGTCTGTCTGTCAGGCTGTCTGTCTGTCTTTCTGTCTAGATGTTTGTCCGCAAAAACTTTAACTTTGCCCATTACATTTGATTGAATGGAGCTATAGTATTCATATTCCAAATGTGTATTCCTTGTGACAAGACCTTTTTTGCGTACCACCAAATTTGACATTTTGACCTTGACCTTGGAGTTTGACCTACTTTTACACAAAAATTTTGAACTTTTACTTTGGCCATATCTTTTGAACAGTAGATACCAGGACATTTATACTTTACAAATGTATTTTTGTGAAAAGACGTTTCATTGGATACCAACAACCTTGACCTTTTGACCTTTGAGATTTCTGTACTTATGAAAAAACTTAGCTATAACTTTTGAAGGGTAAGAGCTAGGGCTTTCATACCTCACATATGTAATCCATGTGAAAAGGCCCTTTATTGGAAACCAAGAACCTTTACACTTTGACCTTAACCTTGGAGTTTGACTTATTTAAAAAATACAACAATGACCATTATTTTTGAAGAGTTAGGACTAGGGGCTTCATACCTCACATATCTAATCCTTGTGACAAGTCCTTTCATTTGATATCAAGAACCATAACCCTTTGACCTTAAAGTTTGACACACTTTTACACAAAATTCCAAACTTTTACTTTCGCCCTAATTTTCAAACGGTAAATACTAGGAATTTTATCTTTTAATCATCAATTCTTTATTGCAAGACCTTTTATTTAAAACCAACAATTATTACCTTTGACTTTGACCTTGGAGATTTCCGTACTTACGAAACTTTAACCTTGGTCATAACTTTTGAAATGTAAAGGGTATTGCTTTCATACTTCAAATATGTAATCCTTGTGAGAGACCTTTCATTGGATATCAACAACTTTGACCTTTTGACCTTGACCATGGTATATGACCTACTTTTTTTACAAACTTTAACCTTGGCCATATCTTTTGAACAGTAGGGGATAAAGCTTTCATATTTCACATATGTGATCTTTGAGACAAGGACTTTCTTTAGATTTAAAAACCAACAACCTTGACCCTTTCATCTTCATCCCGGAGTTTGTCCCACCTTTAAAAATATTAATCTTGGTCATAACCCATGAACAGGTGGTGCTAGGGTTTCAGATATGCTTTGGAGTATCGAATCAACTAAGATACATAAAATCCGCATGCAGGTGATGAAGGTATATTGCTGAATAAGTAAGGAAAGTAAGTGAAGAAAAAAATAAAAAGAAAAAAGAAACCAAACAAAAACAATCAGCTATTTCGTTGAGACGAAGTACCTTAATTATCATTCTTTTGGTCTCCCTTTTTTGCAAGATTGATTGCAATTAGAATAAAACAACCTGAGAAGTCATATTGATTATATATTGTTTAACGCCCCTTTCGAGAATTATTCACTCATATGGAGACGCCCTCACTTGCCGTTGGAGAGCTGCAAATTTTGTCCTACACTCAGCCCTTAGGGCCATTGAGCAGGATGGGATCTTTTTCATGCTAGCACCTACTGCGACACGGGGCCTCAGTGTATACGGTCTCGTCCACGTCCCACAGTTGGATTCGAACCCGCGACGTTAGGATTGACTCCTTACCTCGACACTCTAGAGCAGAGTCTCTTACCACGGGCGACGAGAAGTCATGTTGATATAATTTTTATAAATATTCTACGTTAAGTAACATAATCTATCGAAAAAACAACGAGTTTGATTGCATATTTCTGCCTTAACGTGCAAGATAAATGTGTCAACATGCAATAAAACCATGTCCCCATACAACATTTTTTGATAATTGTGATAAATTATGAAAATAATTTGAAAAAGGTGTGAAAAATTTACATTAATTCAATTACTAAAGCCGTCATTAAAATGAACTCCCATCAGTACTTTGATCGGAGGCACTCTTCTCATTAAGATATGCACTTAACATGTTTGCTATATACCAAGAAGCGGGGGAAATTTTTTTCAAAGATATTCTCACTGTCTACTGTCGTTGACGGCCTGGTGTGCGTTCAACAGCATATAACCACTACGTCGCCGCGAGGTAAATCTACGCTCTTGAACCGATAGCTGATCTAGCCAAATGTTTAAAAACATTTTTATATTCCAAATATATCACTTAAAAGATAGGCTAGCTGTCCTTTCAATATAGATATTCAAAGCTAGCTGATAGGTTAGCTGCTACAATCTTGAACGCAGCCCTGGTATACCAAACAAGCTAAAGAGTGACTCCGCAAATAAATAAATATTTCAATTGTTTTAGCTCTTAGAAAAAAAACTATGATTTATAGCAAGACAACGTTTATATTGAGTATTATTTAAAAAAAAAAAAAGGAAGCTATTTCTTACTTTACAATTATATTTGGTATAATTGTAAAGTAATGGTTCAAAGAAACACACTGCAAAGATTGGAATAGTTCAGGTATTTTTTAATGGAACAATCAACAACCAGAAAGTTTGTAACCTGAAAGGAATGTGTATATTTGATGTAAATGCTTGGAAGTTGAGTATGATGTTTTAAACCAATTTTTTTTCCCTTTTTTCAGTTTTACAACGAGGTGCCCTGAGCTGTTCTGCCAAAGGTTTGCCTGGCCATGGATCAATGTCGTTGCGCGAATTGTGCCGTCCACAACTCCATTTATATATAAAATAGATCCTTTGTCTGTACAATAAGTCCATGAGAACGAGTAGATTCCATCCTCTGGTGCGGTAAATTTACCTGTTGTTGGGTGGTATCCTCCTCCTTCATTGGTCAATACGTTCGCAAATTTGAGGATTGTATCAACAGGTACGTTGTTCAGCGTTTTAGATAGAATAGCATGAAATGCCACCATTTTCCCATGACAACTTTAAATTAACACAGTGTATTAAGTTTAAAACTTGATACGCAAATTAAGATACCACTTGTTGTCATTGCTTCAAATTAAATATTTTTTTTATCCAAATTAAATGAATGGTACTTGTAATTGATTGATATACAATGTATATATCGAATGGTCGATTCACAAGTTTTTTGTTGAAAATCATTATCCGACAGGGTTACTTGTATTACACTGTCGATTTGCCTTAGACGTATACATGGTAAATGAAGGGAAAATCTATTTAAATGCCCTTAAAAAATTTTTAGTTTCGATTCTAGTTTTCCAACTCCTAACACCCAAACAGCCATGAACATTGAAATCGTTAACGTGTGGTCATAGACACTGTATATCAAAAATCGTTGCCACAGAAAAGAATGCAACAGAAAGGAATTTAAAATATTCTAATGTTTAATGAAAGAATAACAGGAATCAAAAACTGGCTCACAGTAATATATAGGACATCCGACATCCTACGTTTCTTACATGCCAAAATGCTCATATTATAGATAATTGGAACATGAATTTAAAGCTTTTCCTTCCAGGCAGAAGGCGAAATGAATTATGCATAAATAAAGATTTGTTTCTAGTTAGTTACCTCCTCCGGTTTCCTTATGACAATCACACTTCGGTACCCAGTCCATTTCCCGGCATACGTTTTTAAAGGTTAAATAGTCCTGGCGGAAGGTCTTTGGCTTTGAAGAATCAGCTCTGGTAATGACCATCAAACAACAAAGTGACACAAGGAACAGGGTCATGCTCGAATTCATCTCTTCAAAACTAGTCCTGAAAAGTATTAAAAAGGTAAATTCGAATTTTCTCATGAAATACTGTATGGTTTTATAGAGGAGTATATAAAAGCTGAACCCGATTCGTAAAAATAAGTTGCGCGCCATATTTGTTCGATCTCTCGCTATATCTGTGGGTTCATTTAAATACAGCCGCTTATTAAGCCACTATTCAGTGTAATGAATTGTCACCGGTGTAAACGGATGTATGCTATACAACACTCAGTAGCGACAAAAATAAATGTTTACTTCTTCCAATGCAGAAAAGTAAGATACATTTACCAAAGACACCTGCAACAGTTGTACAAGTCAGTAAAGTATACAAACAACCACAAATATGCGTAACTGCTATGAAATGTAAACTAATGTTATACAAGATAACCAGCATGAGCACCTTTCGCAATTTCAAGCCGATATCTGCGACAATAAGTAGTCATGTGTATAGAATGTGAAGAGTGTACCTTGATGTTGATGTATCTTAGATAATGATATCAAAAATGACGTATGTCTATTTACGAGGCGTGTTCAGCTTAAAGCTTAAGAAATATATACCTTAATTCGATGATTTTTTTGCTGTTTTGATTTCGAAAATAAGATGGCCATATTTATACGGACCTAATGTTTAATGATGTCGTCTATGCTATTAAAATGAAAATTGAGATGACTTCCTGGCGTGGTTTCTCTCAAAATCAATGTGTGACCGAAAAGAAATGTTAGATGCAATATCTGTAAACATGCAACTAAATATATTATTTAAAGATAAAAAAAAACACATATCAAGTACTGTTAACTTTTTGTTTATAATGTCTTTCAACTTAGTGGCTGTATTCTAAATATAAAATCATAGAAAAAAATCATGTAAATGTAGAATTGTATATACGAGTATATTATAATTTATAACATTTAAGCGAAAACTATTATTCCTGATTAATTTTAACTTCAGTATAAAAAAATGAGTTTTCGTCCTCGCATACAACAAAAACAAATTAATGTGAAAAAATCGAGGGAACCATGTAAATATTATTTAACATTATTTATGTTATCAATACATCATAAATCGATTTAGGATCTTATGTAAAAAAAAAGTTCATTGATTCTGTGTGAAGTTTAGTTCCATATGAGATAACATGTAAAAAGATAACATAAAAATCATGGTATGTACTTTAATTTGAAATTGTTTTGTAACTACATAGCAGACATTCTAGAAATATGTTCCCAATACATATATCCACACATGAAAAAAGTGATCAAATGTGTCAGTGGCATTGTAACATTAGTCAATAGTTAAACACGACTCAAAAATAGGCACACGCCTTTTCTTTATTAATATCTGGGTTTTGTTTTGAACATATTTTATTAACAATATGTCAAAGGGATTAGACACAAGTTCCAAAAACTTAGATAGTCCTCTCCTATCTATTAAATCTGAATAGCCATACAACATTTACAAAGTTTTACAATAATATATATACATGTACATAGAAGAACGAAAAATATTTGTTTTTTTGAATAAGGAAATAATATCAATTATCAATAGTGGTGATAATAAATACATGGTTGATATTACTAGTATAGAATATAATAATTTCAATAGACATAATACAATTTAGTGTTAACTAAAACGACCTGATTCCTGAATAAATTTTTGCACAATACAAAATATTTTTTCATTTTCCTGCAAAGATAAGGAATCATCTCCCCATAGCAATTTATGCACATTAATCATTTTCACATTATGAGTTACAAGTAATGCATTCATCATTAAGCGTCTAGGTTCAAAATATGTTTTACAAACAAAGGAAAAATGATGACTATCCTCTTTCATACCACAAGAACAATTCGGATTACTTATGATATTACATCTATACAGATCATTCTTTAAAATATAATTGTGTCTTAATTTTTTATGTAAAATGTTCAGATACCTTCTGCCATATAAAAATACTTGGGATGCTTGTCATTATCATTACTGGGTAATATTTAGGTAAATTCAAAAACATTCACCTGCAAAATGATTTTTCACTGAAAAATTCACTTAGTTACTCTAAACCAACTTTTATTCGGCGAAGACTTTATTTCTCGATTTATCCTGGGTAAACTAACTTTCGACAATTAATTTTCGCGATCAAGCCTTTAAGGGGTTGTTTTAAGTAGACACGTTGCTTGAAATCAGATTATCACATTGTTTTCTGAGCTTGTACAATAAAATGCATTCATCTTCAAAAGTTTTTTTTTTTTCAGAAAATAAATTGTAGTGAAACAAAAAATTACTTTTTTATTATAAAAATTATGCATGTGAAATATCTATAACAATTAAAAGATTTTTTTGCAAAGAGATTGAAATATCTCAATGTTAACGTTTAAAGGAACTCAGAGTATAAATGTTTGAGGTAAAAAATTATAAGTAATTGAGGAAAATGTTAGCAGTAGAAACTAGAAATCGACATTTATACCACAAATTAGATTTGAATGCGTAAACTATAAATTAAATATAAGTCAATGAAACATATGGAGATAACGAACAATGATTACAATTAACGTCTTTTTCAAGTACAACATTCAAATATATTTACATCCGCTGAATATTTTCTCAAATAATTCTTATGAAAACCCATTGCGTTAATCACTGCATGAACTACAGTCGGCATGTCGCCTGTACAGATTTCTTGATCAGTGGCTGTTCCATTAATGAAACGTATAAAGACGTTCGAATCATTAATACATTAATTAATCTTTTTAATCCTACTTTAAATGATTATTTAAACAGATATAAATATGAACAATAAAATGTCTTTCGTTGTTTGTTTTAACTGGAATTAACGGTCGCAGCTATTGCAGAAAAAAAATTACATAACGCGGGTTATGTATTTTTTCTGCAACAGCTGCTTCCGTTAATTCCAGTAATAACAAAACAAAGAAAGCATTTTGTTGTTTAAATGAAACAGATGTGTCAGACCCTGTGGAATCTTTTATTTCAAGCTCACCAGGATATATCGTATAGACGTATGAATGGAAATTACCATTGTTAATTGACAATACGTCGTCGATATATCTTAAGTTGAAGGCCACAGCATGTGTTTTCTTCTTTTCACGCATACGATTCTGCACAAATTCCGCTTCATATAAATACAAAAATAGGTCTGCTAATAACAGGGTGCAATTGGTACTTATGGGAATTCCAATAGATTTTTGGTATACGTGGTCTACAAAAACAACATAGATATTGTCAGTAAGAAACTCAAGCATTTTTTTATGTCGACTTCAGAGTACAATCATTAGAAGATTTGCAGTTCAGAATTTCCCTAGTCTTGATATAAAAGCTCTGTTTAGTAATATAACTGGTGAAAAAAGTGTTAGTTATCAAAATGTCACAGGTTTTACAGTTTTTCATAGAACATTTTGACATGGGATCGGGAAAAGAGTCTTGAAATATATCTGGAATAGAAACTTTACATTCTTTCAAATTATTGTATGAGCTATTGGTTTTATACCCAAACTGGGAATCTGAAGACTGCACACAAGGCATGGTTAATATCCCTGAGGATAATCCAAGGGGCTCCAAATGAAAACCTTGAGTCTGTGTCCCTTAAAAACTCAAAGGACTGACGCCTTTTTTATTCATTGAATTGCTTTTAATTGCAAGCAAATATTTCCTCGGAAAGTTGACTCTCTGATCAGAGAGATGTTACAATCCATGATATTTTCCCAATACCGTCGGTAAACTAATACGCATTCCTTCTATATTTGCTTCATAGTGTAACTCTCCTTGATCTATCCCGACGTTTAACGTATGTTGAGACGCTGAAAAAACAGAGTCCAAAGAGAGACACGTACAATGCAACACATCTCTCTTTGTATAGATCACCAACACGTTGTCTGATGCTGTCTATCGTAACTCCATCATACGAGCTGAAGAACCAAAAGCTGTGTTCTCGAAGTTGACTGTTAGAACATCCCAAAAATTCATAATGGCGATCTTGTATGTTAAATCCGTCCACAAAAAATTATTTAATGTCCGCCAACACGTACTGTAGAGTTTCGTTGAGTTTTTGACAATCCTCATCGCGATAAACAAGCCGAATAAAATAATCTTCGTTGTAAAGGCGTAACATTCTTTTTTGACTCACTAACTCATTTGGCAGGAAAACACGTTTAGTTGGAGTAAGCAAGGCACGTATTATCGTTGTTAAATTATTAGATGTGTCATGCTCTATAATTTTCTTTCGGATGGTGCTTTGTGGATTTATATATAGTTATCTAATGATCGATTCATGAGTGTTTTGTTCAAATTTCGTATCCAACAGGGTTTCATTCTTTGCTGTCCATATCCCGAGACCCAAAGAGGCAAGAGGCATCGACCTTGAAAATGTTTACCTTCAGCGATAGAACTATATACCAAAAATTGTTGAATCAGAAAAGAATTTGAAATTTAATATTCTTATGTTTAAAATGGCAGACAACAAGAATCAAAAACAGATAGCAATTAAAAAAAACCGATATCTTACTTTTTACATGACAAATAATATTCATGTTATGGATAATTTGAATTTGAAATTTAAGTTTTTTACTTCCAGACAGAAGGCAGAATGAATTCTGCATAAATCAAGATTTTTTTTAATTAGTAACCTCGATTTATTTTCTTGTAACAATCACACTTCCACACACATTCAATCTATTTCCCGGCATACGTTTTATAGGTTACACAGTTCCGGCGAAAGGTTTTTGGTTTTGGAGAATCAGCTGCAAACAGCTAAGTGAAATAAAGAACAGGGTCGTGTTTGAATACATTTCTTCGAACCTCCCGAAAAGTAAAATTTACCTTGTGAATTCAAGACGCAAAATGTTTTCACTTCGAAAACAAGTTGGCTATTTTCATTTACAGCCTATTTTTGTGTCGCCTGCGGAGCCTAGCGACACTAAGGCATCACTCTTCTACATGTCTGTCTAGCTGTCTGTCTGTCCGTCACACCTTGTATCTTTGTATCACAAGAACTGTTAGAGATATGGACTTGATATATTGCACATTTATTGCTTTGCACTTTGGCACCTATACATTGTAATAGTTACCGACCTCGTGGACATTTGACCTTGTCCTTTGACCTACGTTTACTTAAGAGTTAAAAGTGCCAATAAACAGCGTATTTTTTTTTTACACTTTTCAGCATTTGCACTGATTGTCAAAAAATATTATGAAAAATACCAGCGCTACAATTCACTTGACCTTTGAACTACTTTAGAAAGAATACCCCAACAGTTTAATTACATGAAATCTTTTCAGCCCCTCAAATTGAGTATTTGCAACATAATCCTCCATATTGTTCATATTCTTCTTTAATTTATAAATATACAGTCCTGCTGGACACGTTATTACAGGTGACGTAAATATAATAAATAATGAGGACCTTAATAATTTTAAAGGCCCTAAATATATGTAACCCCGATCCTTCAAACGGCGTCGGAATATCATAAATATCATGGATTCTGTTGAAGATTACGCCAGTCGAAGGGTTAAATATGGGCCAAACTTTGTAGCTCGCCAACGGTAAGTGGTGGCAAAAATTCTCATGGTTGTTAAAAATTTTATGTATATAAAGTTAAAAAAAAACTTATTGTTTTCTTTGATAATAAAAAAAAATCCTAGGTAAATCCATTTTCTTTCTATTTTCATTAACACCTTTTATTTAGATGACAGAGAAATAGATTCATAGAGATGTAAAAATATATTAATTCAGAAATTTTTTATGTAAAAATGTACCTGTATAATTCTGATAATTATTTATACCTATTGCGAATCAATTTATCATTGAAAATTTTTGTGCTTACAAATTCAGGTCAAATTGAAAACGAAAGATCAATGGCATGTTTTGTGAAAATGTATCTCGTGTATGTATGTGCTCCAAAAGCACATTACGGTATCTTGAGACTGTGCACATAATCCAATAAAATGAGACCATTTATTTCGCAGTCAATTTGTCACTTGCTTATTACAAATGCCTGTACCTGGAAATTTAGGAGAAGTAAGATGAAAAACTTAATATAAATATTTGATGGTGAAAAATCAGTCAACCTTCAATTAAATTTTCCATTGTAAAAGTCTATCTGTAAAAGACCCCAAACCCTCCTTTGTGCATGTATTAATCAGCAAAACCACTAAAAGTGCACTGTCACCATGCATGATTATTAATATTTTTAATTATTCGTAGATGGGTTATTCTAAATCTTTATCATACAATCTTTATCTGTTAAATTTCAATGGCCAGAAAGAAAGAATTCATATATGTTTATAATATATGATTATATCATATGTATATGATATATAATTTCGGATTATAGAAGGTACTCAAGCAATTAAAGCACGGTTTTCAGTAATTTCAGAACGTCAATCTTAAACTGTGGCGATACAACATTAACTGTTGCAGGCCGCCATGTTAACCCCTTACATGGCATATACGCATATCTACGCATCTGAATTAAAGAACAAGTATAGTGTGAAAAAACATTCATAACTTTGTTAATACTGGATATATCAGAAAAAATCTTGCGCCGTTGGAAAGAGAAAATAAATACGGTAAAATAATAGACAGAAAATATTTTTATCGGTTGTACCAGTTTTTTGCTAGCTTGAGTAAAACTTTGTGCACTATTTGAGCGATTTTGCCATTATCGAAATCAATGCGGGGGTAATAAGTTATATGTAAAAATGCTAAATTTTGGTGTTTACATCCCAACCCTACCCAATCCCCCCAAAATAATTAAAATTGGTTTGTAAAAAAAATGTACAACATGTTCATAATTTTCAAAACAACAATAAAATATTTTTGATAAATTTAACTAAGTAAAAAAAATACAATGAAACTCATTATTTAATAAATGGAAATTCCAGTGTGATGATGGTGTATTTCATTGCCATGGCAACTGAAATGAAATTTTTATAATCATTTTTAGAAACAATACAATACTTGCTTTCGGAATATTTATACATTGGTATATACAAAAATTACAAGAAATACACCAAAAATGCATTGAGATCTTAATATCAATTTATCTAGAAATGCTTCAAATCTTTGCCATGGAAGGGGTTAATCAGCCCATGTCGTGAACTGTCGGTGTATCGTGAATTCTATAATAATGACCTGCTTAACATATTTCTTCTATCATTTTTTTTTTACCTTTTCTTACCAATTGTCAGGTTTTTGTACTATTCATAATGATCGTCTTCATGATCAATACAAAAAGCCCACGTGTAAACTGTCAACAGTGTCAACAGTGTTCTTTTCTGGCACTTTTTTCCATCTTTGAAATTTCGGAAGGTCCTTGTAAATGCCTTTCTCGTAAAATTCATATTGTTTGTTGATTTATTTTTAATTCGATCTCTATTCTATTTTTGATATTTTTTTTAATTATGCCGGTATTACAGGGTATTAAGAGTAAATTGAAATGGCTGTGTTGAATTTTTCTTAATGTGAAACAAAAATCCTTATTTATATAGTTGATACTCTTAGAGTTCATGTTTTGAATATGGAGAACAATTTATCACTGAGTAAAATGCTGACTGACGTTTTTCATACTAATTGTTAGTCCCTTATTTATACACTGAATTGACGACGGATTTTCTCGTTATTTCCTGGTCATGACAAGGAGCATTTGGCGGGTGTGACCTGTCAGCAAGGGATGCCCACTCCTCCATGACACCTGATCCCACGTCTGATGTTTCGGAGGTCTGTGCTTGCTCTGCTCCTATTTTGTATTGTTTTATGGACTTAGAGATTGAAAACTGTTCTTTATCTCCAAATCCTTCATGAAAGAGAATTTGGGACATATGAAATGGAAAATATATCTGACTCTCCTCTACAACCTCTGTTTTCCAGAAACCTAATGTCATCCGATTGTTTGTATATGATAGAGATTTTGCATTTAGTACTTTCCCACCCCTCTTCGATATTCAATCAAAATTTCAATACAAGTAGTTTCAGCTGCAAGTTTTGAAGCAATGTATTAAGCATATGCCCCTTTGTCTCTAATTCTTTCATATATCTAGTCAAAAAAATAACGCATAATTTTTACATGATTTATTTACTATTTCATTCAAAACTATTAAATGATAAGAATCAAAAGAAATGAATAACATAGGATAAAACCATATTTATCTTTAAAATGACATTGTCGAATAAGCTATTTACTCAAATTATAATTTTATTGAAAGCATATTGATATAAAACAAAAATATATATTTCTTTCAACAGTATGTCTATTATTTTTTGTCAATTGTAGATACAAGCTCCTAGATGCAGTAAAGGAAGCAACATTAGTTTTCTTGCGAGAAGAGCAATTGCTCCTTGAGAGCTGTCAGGTTTTAGGGGACAGTCATCGAATTCATCAGTGATGTCAGTCTCCTCATAAGAAACATCTCTTACTGATCTTTTTGTAATTTTGCCCACGGGTGGTAATCTAACAGTCTTAGGTGGAACACAGTCGATAGAATGAAAAGTTCTGTTAAAACAAATCCGTATTTCCGACAAATAATCCTGCAATTAAGCCATATACATGTACATTATATGAATTTATGAATTTTAAATGCCTTTAAAAGGAAGGAAAACCTATGCCAGGAAAATCATAAAAATGACTAACTTTCAAAGACTAATATTTACATTTGCTGATGTCTTTTCCTTATATAACAACTAATAAAATTGAAATTCAATTTTCAATGACATGCAGTTGGTCACATGATCAGACTTTCTTGTGTATGGAAAGCAAACTGCAATATCCGACTGTGACGTCAAATGACAAAAAATCAAATTCTAAATAGTGCTTATATTTCTTTGTAACATGAATGAAAACGTAACATATAAGAAATCTACAATACAAATCATACAAGCATTAGACATATGAAAACATTACATTTGTAGTGTTTTTTTAAATTCTTTTCTAATTTCATTGTTTTTTAAAATTTGTTATTCACAGTTTAGGAAATTGAGTATTAAAAAGATGCATTTGAACAATATCATAAATAACACGAACCCAAGCTTTGTTTTCATCATGCAACTTCGCCTAAAATATAAGATTTAACATAAAAAAATGATAGAAAACAACATTAAATTATGAAGTTAACAAAAAATTAGTAAGCTCAAAAAGCAGGTATTTGGAGCAAGGAAAATGCGGACTTGTAACAACACATGATGTTGGGATTTGTGCAATGCATGAGTAAGGGATGTTGACTGGTCACACATGCTCTTTGTATGTTTATAGTATATTTTTTTGCATAATTTGTTATTGTTTGCCTCATTTTGGAACATGTTCATGCATAGAACATGCTTAATTTTTGGGACAAAACCTCCAAATGCAGGTGATATACTATTAGGAATTTTTACATGATTAGATGAAGGGAAGTTGTCGATGAAAAGTTAAAGGCATCAATTCTATTTAACTTAGTTGTTAGATCACATTACATGTAACCTTCCTCAAGCTAGATATCCAGATAGCTAGTACATATATAATCCTATAACTAGCTCCATGAGGTCTTTTATTTCAAGTTTTATGAATTATATCACGTCGACATATGTATCGAATAATTTTATTAGGAGATTAAAATGTCGACAGAATATCTAAATGTCAAGCTGAATGTTAAGGTCACAGCAAGTGTCTTATTTTCATGTATAGGTTTTTCGATAAATTCTGTTGCATATGAACACAAATAAAATCAAACAATCAGATAATGAGGTTTTCTTTATAATTTACCTACATTAATACTGTGTTTGAAATAAATGTTAATTGTAAGACATTATTTAAAAAGCATAATTATAAAGCATTCAATACAGCTTTACCCTGTATACTGCAATTTCTATTCTCTGGTTTGGTATGATGCATTGCGATAAACTCTGAAATTATGATAAAAATATTTAAATGTAAGACCAGATATTCCGTTTGTTTTTGTTATAACCGGAAAGTACTTCCATGCAGAACAATGATAGAACATCATATGTCATGTTGAAAAATTCACACATTTTCTTTCATTTATGTACATTTAATCAATGGCATCTTTAAACTCGAAATTGTGAAACATAAGTACAGGTTTTAAAAAAAAAAAAATACATGTATATGACATAAGCTTAAGAAAACAATGTTTAGAATGGATTCATCACGGATCAATTGTATTTGAAAAAAATTCACAGAGTCAAAGAAGCTCATTTCCCTAGGTTTGTTTCAGCAATATCAGAAACATCTTGAAAACATAACAAATTCAGGTCAAATTCTCTTTCTCAAATTTTACTTTTCCTAAGACATACAGTTTGTATCCAATTCTACACAAAAACTTTTTCGATAATTAGATATTATATAATATACTTTTCTTTTTGTATTGAAACGAATCAAACATAAATATCCGTACGAAAGTAGTACCATGACTACAATACTGCGTACGAATATTTTCTGGAAAGTAATGTCTTTTCCATATATCAAAAAAATATAAGTTCCCGAGTTAGGATTTTTAAGAATTCTATCTTTATTTAATTTTTGTTTGTGTTTTTTTATTTATTTATTTATTTTGTTTGTGTTTTTTTTAAAATGCTAAGTTATTTTAAGAAAAATACATGGAATTACAATTCACTTTCTTATAGTTATACCGGCTGCGATAGTTTAGCAGCTTTCTTAAAAGTTTTTTCACGGTGAAATTATTCAATGGATAACATTTTTATTTATCTGTAAATTGAAATTAAATTCCAGTAAATGGCTGTTTAATTATTAACAGATAAAGACAATCCTAGAACATACTTGCAATTGTAACTTCCTTATCAAATAAGAACATTTACAATATTCAGATTCATGTTAGAGCAGTTTGAATTGAATAATTTTATAAAGCTACTCTGAAGAACATCTCAATCGAGAATTCAAAATAGAAAAAAGGGAAACATTACTTGCATCATAAATACAATTAGGGTTCAGCAAAAGTCCATGGGTCAAAACACTCATCTACACTGTAAATCACTTTGAGTCTACTAAAAAGTTTTAAGATTAAATTTGTTTTATATTTTATGTCCTATTTGAAAACCACTCAGACCTAGAGTCACTTACTCACTTACTGGTCTTCTAATTTAGATTTTAATGTATATGTGTGTGCACATTTTGGGCAAAATCGTAAGAGTGTTTTTTGGAGAGGAAAATTCAAAACTTACCCCACTTTAGTTGTTTACGAAGATTAGTAACTTTCTAATCAAAGAACTACTTAAACTTTGATTTTTTTTTTTTAAAAATCAGGTTAGCCTAGCTGTCAAATTTCATAGACTTATTCTTTTAACGCTTATATCACAATACCATCTTCTTGATTTACGTATCCCCAAAAGAAATTTTAAAGACCTTAAACTGAAAAACTATTAATTACCTGTATCTAAGGTTTGAAATCTGTTGTTTAATTTTGGTAAAAGAAATCTTTAGGTAGCTGGTAGTAAAAATAATCTTCAAATTTGTTGTGTAATTTTAAATGACCAATTATAAATCAATAGCGGAAAATCACCCCATCCCCCTTCCTCCCTAAATCACGTTCCCGCGCATCTTTCAGAATTGGGACGATACTTTGCTATAAATCTTCAAATACACATTTAAAAGATATATATAAAACGTTCTGAGTAATAAAATAATTTAAAGATATACAGAGAGAGTTACTCCAAATGCTTGCCTTGCAATAGGTGAAGTATTAATAAGTTGCATGAGTCAGTATAAAACTAACCTCAATATTCGCTTCAGTATTTTGGGCAAAACAATCTTCAAGAAGAGTTCTATAAAAAAAAATCAATAATTATGTGAATATCCCTAGCATATTTTTTTCTATATACATATACACATTCAGACTAAAAATGTGTAATATTCTCCATGATTAGAATAGAAAAAAAAATTATTATGTTATATATATATATATAAATATATATATATATATATATATATATATATATATATATATATATATATATATATATATATATATATATATATATATATATATATATATATATATATATATATATATATATATATATGCAAAAATTAAATAATGTCTCAGTAATCGGATAACAATATTAAAAATAATTAAAAAGAAAACACAAACATCCTCAGTTAAGCTTTAGCGCTTTCATTTTTAATCTTCATTCCTCGATGTACTTGTAACAAAGTATAATACCAGCTTAAGATAGAACCTATGTCGGAAAAGTCTTTGTCACAAGATTTTCAAACTTTTCAAAATGATAAATTAGTACTTGCTTATCAATCAGTTAAAAGCTCATGATATGTTTCCTTGTTTTTAAATCTAGTACAGGCTTGACTGTGAAACTTGGTAAGGTAATTACATATTGCGACTTCACATTTTCAAATATTTTTAGGGGTACTTGTCATAAAGGGAATATTAATAATCACAAAAATGCCTCTTCAAACATAGTCGTTTATAAACTTTATTAACTGAACAATATCATATAAATATTGCATGTAGTTAAGTGAAACATTGAAAATTTTCACCCCAAGAAAACCATTGTCAACCGAGGCGCAGCCGAGGTTGACAATGGTTTTCGAGGGGTGAAAATTTCAATGTTACACTCAACTACATGCAATATTTATTATATTATACTGAATGTTTTATACAAATACATATACCAGTGAACCGTGCGCGCATAAATTCTGCGCAGTCGCTATTTTTTGTAATACCACCCGTCGTCAAGCAATGTTGACTGTTGCTGCGCTGGAGGGCGTGGCTTCATTATTCAGCGGGTAATCGTGTTTTTAGCAAATGTTTCTCGACCAATCAGATTCAACTAATTTACATGAAAGTATAATATTAAACAATATTTCTCGAGAATAATTTCTTTTTTATTCAATTGACATGAAAGATAAGTACACCATTAAAAACAATAGTCAAATGAATTCATTATTTTTAGTCAATTTTTCATCCTAACATTTGTGAATATTTTTTAGAAGTCTTCGTCACAATGTTTTCAATCTTTAATATGACGAAGAACATACCCAAATGATTACAAAAAATGATTAAAATATATACCTTTCCCTTCTAACTAATGAAAGATAAGCTATTTACCGATACTCATATTCTTGACCTTTTTGCGCTTACACGGGATTTAATAATTAAATGACTGTTTGGGGTTACTTTCAGATTAATTATTTATCAGAATTTGTACCTTTAATTTAAAAAAGATCATATTTAATAGAAAAATTGTAATCAAACACCAAGAATATGAAAAAAGTAACAAATAATTGTGAAAAGGAATGCACATCATTTCAGTAAAGATATCACAAAAAAGTACACAGGATTACGCGATCTACAACACGTACATATTTGACTTAGACACGTTAAATCAAGATTTTACATTATTTAGCTGGCAACTAAAGATTTCTTACGATTTTTGCATTCCTTCAAAATGGTTACATACCATTCAAATTATTACGAAAGTTGTATACATTGTAATTTTATTACACTAGATAGTCTTGGGTTGGTCAACTTCAGGTCTAGATCTAGTAAATGAAAGGTGCCTACAGGTTTTCTTTTATTCCTGAAATATATTGCCAATTAAGCATTAAAACCCAAAAAATATATGAATTGAATTAAGATTATTTCGGCATGATTGAATTCTGTGAATTTTAAAATGCAGTATTTTTTACCATTTCTATTGAAGCTGTTAAGTACGGGAAAAAGGGACATTGAATTAATTATGACGTCATAATGGGTCTAGCACAGGTTACGACGTAGGTTCTACGTTAAATACGGATATTTACTATAAACCAACCGATACACACCAATATCTTTATTTTGGATCGAGTCATCCCCATCACACTAAAACAGCTATACCATGTAACCTCGCAAGAAGGATATGCACCATTGTGAGTAATACCAATATCAGGGATATCCGACTGGAGGAATTAAAATTGTATTTATTAAACCAAAAATGTCCAGAACAATTTGTAGATAATGGTATAAGAAAAGCCTAGGAGTGCGATAGAAGTCAGTTACTTTTCAACATACGACGTGCGAATGACGTTGAAATAATACCTTTTGTGCACACGCATAACCCGAGAAATCGAAACATGAGTTCAATTATTAATGAACTGAACAACCTATTTAGAGAGGACGAACAAACAAAAAACGTATACAAGAACTGTCGTTTTATCAACAGTAAACGCCAACCTAAAAACCTCAAGAGAATACTTTGTTCTTCCCAATTCAACGACCATACTTATACATTTTCTAAGTGTAAGAACCCTCGATGCGGTACATGTGAATACATTACAGAAGGGACCAGCTATAATATCAATGGGCGTGAATTTAGAGTGAAAGAAAACATGTCATGCGATACAAAAAATGTCATTTACACCATCACATGTCCTGGATGAAAGGAATATTATATTGGAGAAACCGGCAACATTCTCTGTGCCCGTGTACGTGTACATAAGCAACACATTAGTACACCCGAATACAGACAAATTCAGTTAAGTTCCCAGCTGGAGGCGTGTGGTAAAAAACAATTCAAAATTTTCCCTTTCTATAAATTCAGGTGTGCCACTGATATCCAGAGACGGGCAAAAGAAAAACATTTTATTAGTATTTTTAAGCCCAAACTAAATAGTGTTTTATAAGTTACTGATTTTCCTGTACTTTTGCATATTGTATCTATGACGTCATAATATAGAAATTTACGTTCCGCTTAACATGATGTCACTATCACTGTTACTATGATACTATTGTAAGCGTCTAAAGTGCTAAAGCTTAACTGTGGATTTTTGTGTTTTCTTTTTATTTTATATATATATATATATATATATATATATATATATATATATATATATATATATATATATATATATATATATATATATATATATATATATATATATATATATATATATATATATATATATATATATATTATACACCTATTTACTGGCTATGAGGACAATAGAAAGTTTATCGTTCCCCAAGACAGCAAACTATTTCCCGAGGCGCAGCCGAGGGAAATGGTTTGCTGTCGAGGTTAACGATAAACTTGCTATTGTCCGAATAGTCAGTAAATAGGTGTTTTATTATACCGATGCTGACTTAACTTTTGTAAACTTTTGGGAGTTCAGGGTACACACAATTATGAGATTCCATATTATACCGATGCTGACTTAACTTTTGTTACGTCATAATATATACGCCTCACAATACGTATAAAACAAAGTTTTCCGAGATGAAAAGCGAGGGAAACAGAATGCTGCCGGTGAATAGTTTGATTACTATTTCACCATGGGCAGATAGCATAAAAACTATTTCACACTAGGGGCTGTTTGGAAAAGATAGCATGTTTATTTGTCATATTTTTATATTGAACAAATTCACAGAGGTATAATAAATATATATATATATATATTACTCAACGTCCTTCTCTGGTATTTATCGAACTAAATAAAGTTTGTCAGTGTTTTTATGATGGTGATGACACTCAACTTCATGTACTTGTACAACTCTTTCACTTTTAATATATAGACTCTAGTTCTAAGTATTAGTTACTTTGCCTAACTTGCTTTTTAGCTTTTTATCATCTTTTTAAAGAAATTTATAGAATTCTTACCTTGTTGCCATGTTACCATATCTATCATAGAGGTTTAGGGTCGTGTTAAAGTATTCAACAATTCCTAGTCCTGTTTTTCTTCCGTGGTTGTTCCATTCGTGCTTCCTACAAATAAAAGGTTAAAGATAGAGATTGCGAACGATAGGAAAGTCAAATATCCATTGAAACAATAACAGATGGGAGCAGAGGCGATCTTCTAAAATATCAAAGGTGGAATCAAGTGCAATTCTGGTCACACCTGCCGTGTGCTTTTTAAAATCGGGAAAACGGAAAAGTCTTTTTACAGTTCAGAAAGTAAAAACAAACGGCCAAAAAGGTATGGAAAGTGTCTTCCGCAGTCGACGTAATGAGAAATTGAATTTGCTTACAATGTCAATTCATTGACCATAACAAATCCGTTGTTAAGTTATAATTAACGTCTTGCTTTTCAGATATGAAATAAATGTGTCAGAATCATCTGTAGATATGGTGTAAAACAAAAAAGAACTATGACAGAATTCGGAATAAATGTCCTCAAAATATCAGTAAAATTTATTCTTATCATTTAAAAAAATTATTGATGGAACAAAAGAATAAGACAGCAAGCACTGTACTATACAAGCACTATATAATTATGTACTACGGTTGTTAAGAAGATATCGATATATTTAGGCTACTTCTAAAAGACGTGTCTGATTTTTTTTCTGTAAGTAGTTTATGACAGTGAAGAAGTTTATCACTTGCAAACGAGGTTGAACTGAAAATCCACGAACGTATATTTATATTTTGTGCAAACGTAAGTAATTTAAAGCTATAGAAAACTTATGCTAACAAAAGCGGAGTTGTGAGACATCAACATATTTTGACTTACTTCCACGGCCGATATTGTCTTTTTATAACATACAAAAAAGAATGAAAATGTAGATATATGTAAAATTATATTGTAAACAGCCATAATATCTTAACTCTTAAAATCTCTTACCATCCACTCCTTGAATTTCCAACTACAAGCATTGAAGATTGACTGTCGTAAAAGCTAATTTTTAAAATTACAACATATAATGAAATCATTCAGTCTCTAAGGGTGAACAAATGCAATCAGTAAACATCTTTTCGCTTCTCGTCGTAACATATAAAATAACTATATTTGGTTGTAAAGTTGGTTTCAAAGCTATAAATGGTATCATATCCGCAATTCAAGGAATCCCAAGATCAAAATATGAAAATACTAAGTAGCATCTTCTGGAATCTGGCAAAAATGTCTGACCTTTCTATGTACTTCATTTTTTGTGAGTAAAATCATTAACAAAATTAAACTATACACAAAAACTCAATTAAAAATTCCAATCTCAAATTCCAAACTCAAATAAAGAAATTCATCTCACCTCAACGTATAGAGAATTTGGAGCACCACACTTTGTAAAAAAAAAATCAGATAAAAGCAATGCAAGTTCGGTAGCCATATTCCTTTTTTATATGAAGTAATATCTAAACTAAATTGCTTATAGTTTGAAAACGAGAGTGATACTGTACAAAAATCCCGGAACGTGATACTAGTAATTTATGAATAGATGAACTGCTTGACAGAAATCAGACATAAATAATTACGTATGTTATATATCATTGCATACGAACATCAATGAACAACTAGTCTACTGTGACCAGTATTGGGCTTTGAGAACAACTTGATTAAAAAAAACAATAATCTTATATCAACATAATATTTCATAATATATATATATCTATATATAACACCGTTATATATATATATATATATATATATATATATATATATATATATATATAATATTAAAAATACAGTAAAAAATATACCTTTACGTTTTTCATTTCACCTGTAATCGATAGTAAGGAACCTCTTTGTAAATTGTCTAAATGTCACTGAGTACAAATTAATATTATGCCGTTTCCGGAAGTGAACAATCGATGGCGCGTACAGAAGTCTTGTAATTCAGCCGATTAGTTGGCATACTACCTTGTAGAGTGGTTCATTATGATGTTTTTCAAATTAAAGTTTTCAAAATTTTAGTTTTCATTAAGTTGTGACGCTATACTTCAAAGTATTGAAAGTACCAGAATTTTTTTTATAATACTATTATATTGAGTGTAATTTTGTAATCATTTGTGTAAAAAAAACAGATAAATTAAAGATGAGGCAGTTTTGTTTAATCTGTAGAAAATGTTATTATACCCTGGAATACATTTATCACTATCATTGTTTTTTATCATTATTATCATTAAACACACCCCACACATCAATTTAAATCATTTCAAATTCCATTTTTCTGGAAGACTTCATTGAAAACTAAAAATGTGTTCCTTTTTTCAGACAGTACATAATTATATAAATACTTCTGACTGCGATTAAGCATTGGAATAGCTTGTTCTGTGCGAGGATAATAGAAAAACGAATAACAGAAGACGTTCACAGTGATATAAACAAAATTGATGAGCACAGGTTCAAAGTGGGAGAAAGCATAGAATATGCAAAATTAATAATATAAACATGTAGTTTTTAAAAATATGATGTAATGGTTTGAAATGTTATATTTTTATTAATTTTTGATAACTATACATGAGTAAATTCTATTCTTTTCTTGAGTCCTCTCAGCATTAACTTAATTATCCATCACATGCATATAGTACATTTTGATGATGTAATTTTAGAAGTGAAGTAAAAGTAACTTTTTAATGTTTTCAGAGAGACATAATTATTATTTTCTTTAAGGTAGATCGCGGGTTTGCTGACGTCACAATAGGATTTGACGTAAAAAGATTACCGCGTTCAGATTAGCAATCAAAAAATATCTTCAGCAGTACTTCATGCAGTAAAAAGTGAAATATATATTAAAGGTTGTTTGGTGTTTTTAAAATATTTTGTTATGTAATTGAAAATAATTGATGTTCTGATCAAGGTTGTCTTTAACATTATAAGTAGTTTTTAACGCTGACATCTGTTGTGTGTACGTACCTTTCTAAAATACTATTGCCTAATTGTTAATACAATACAAAAAAAAATCCACTGCCGGTGTGTCTGGCGCCTGCCCTGCATTTTAATTTTTTGTTCACTTTAATGAATTTTGTTTTGCTTGTTTAATTTAGTCTACATATAGTACACACTAATCTACTTTATTTTTCTTTGTTTAACAATCATCTCTAACTCCATTTTCTTCGCGATGATGTACGCTTAGATTGGTAATATTTTTATGTGCATCAATATTGTCTGAGTTAAGTACAAGTATACGATTTTTAAAACGAGAAAGAAATGGACAGTATATGGTAAATCAATATGCTTATCATTTGTACATGAGTTTCTCTTATTGATGATTTTTTTTTGGGGGGGGGGGGG
>PRKT01000917.1:68789-104208 GCA_003671525.1 Saccostrea glomerata | reverse complement strand
TACTTTTGCTGAAAAATTGTAAAACTTTAAAGTTTTTTTGCAAGAAATTGAGCGAGAACACATATTAATTTTTTTTAATAAATCGATTCTAAATTTACTTCACATTCATTGTATCGAGTAATATAAAATTCGTCTGCTTCGTTTTAATGTTATGATTATGGTTTTAAAATGCGTATACCGGCAGAAAAGGGACATTTTACTATATATTTCATTGAAAAAGCGTCATCTGTTCTAATCAACATTAGCGCATTTGAATTACGATAACAATCTAACCACGCAGATGAATCTCATAAAAAATTCAGAAAGAAAAATTCAAAATGAGAGGAGTTAGCTGACAAATTTTTAGCCTATGTTTTCAGGCAGACAGTAAACCCGCGATCTACCTTAAATGTCATTGTCAACTAGTTTGAATATATCTTAGGAAATTTTTGAAAATAATTTTTTCACATATCCATTAGGTATGTTATTTGTTGATGCTAAGAAACAAACCATACCAATTGCTAAAAATGTTAGTTACCAGAAATCAGTGTTGATGCCAAGCAGGTTTGGCATATTTTGCCAAAGGCTTTCATTGTATTTTTGTACCTGCAAGAAACAAATCAGGAAGTCAAAGTTGCAGAATTTGCAGTGGGGGGGGGGGTCCCTTTGTATTTGATACAAAATATACTGACACGCAAAAGAAACGCAACAAGCAGTAATCCACAAATGTTTGATTTATGATTTTCAAAAGCGAATAAAGTAAGGCTAAACTAAACTCACTTTTCAGAGCATCAGAGATTTGATAAAAATGTTAAATGTTTATCTGTTTACTAAGTAAAATATAAATATTAAAACACCCCCCTCTCAGCCGTTCAAGTAAAACGTGCAAGACCACCCTAAACAGCAATTGCAGTTTAATTTCTACGATACAATAGGTTCATTAATATCGAGATCTGAGCGAAGAAATTATTCTTTGGCATTTTTCAATGCCCGTTTCTCAGATGATTAGGTCGAATTTTCTCTAACTTAGAGCAGTGTAGCCACCCTTGGACTTCCGGTACTAGGGCTTTCCTTAATGAATATGATACATAAGACACTGTTTAGGCGTAATGTAGTGAAATTTCGCATCAGCAACTCTCCATCACCTTTACATTGAAATTTTCCAGTTAGAGCAATGGGAATGCGTACATAGGCCAATTTCAAGTAGACTTAGAATCATTAAGAGAAACAAAAGGAGAGTTTATATTTTGAAATAATGCTGCATTACTTATGATGAACAGTAAAAAACCTTTAAAACTCCATAATAATTCCAAACGTTTTGTTAAACATGCAATTTTTGATTTCTGTTAAGCATACTCAAACTTGACTTCCGGTTATGGTATGGAAATCGTTCAACCGTTAAATTACCGATGTTTATCAAATTGAAGATATTCATACTTTTAAGATACAAAATTCTTTACTTTACATAATTATTTCCCCCTAAAGTAGAGTGTTGCATTTCTTTTTCGTGTCAGTATACTTTATTCAAGGAAGAAACAGAGATATATTGATTAAGCCTGAAATTTCAACCATATCCATCACAATATGTAAACAACACCATTATTCATTAATTTTCTTTTTATATGTGAGCAGATATATTACAAAGTACTTATTGTTCCTCGAGTTAGTTGTAACGATGTTCTCAGTGAGAAATACACATACCGATAGACTTACTGTATTTGTAAAACCTACTAACAGTTTTTAATATATAATATTATCGCAGCTTATTGTGTTATCAGCGATGTACAATTATTTCCATGACCAATCACACAAAGTTTTATGCCTCGTTTTCATTTTAACATCGTACTCGATGCTGTATCAAGCTCTATAAATTTCCGTCAATATTAAGATCGGTGAATAATGAGAAAAAGTTGGAAATTGTTTTCCTTTTTATTCGATTATCATAACATAATTCTTTATATATAAATCGAGTTTTTGTTGAGTAATTCATTGATGACGTTTTATGAATTAAATAAACGATTGTCTGTTGTCAGGTACATTTAAATTGCCGGTAACTAAGATCCCCCAATCGGAACTGTCATCGTACTCGTACTGTTTTTTTTTCCTATTTCATGAATTTTTTATTGAAAATGAGAGTAGCGATTTAATTTTAATGTACGACACTCACTTTGCGGATGAAAACTAAATATAGTTTACGGGCATCATCTTTAATCTAGTGTATTCTTAGAGGAGTAATTAGGCAGTTTGGGAGTTTTGAAGCATTCATTGGTGAAGGGAAACAAAAATTCTGAGTTTCATGGTCCCTACTCTCCTGGGGCCAGAGGGTTTGGTTTAAAACCATCAAAATTAACGCAATCTTTATAATCTTCTTTTTTTACCCCTGGATATCAAACAGTCAAACAGCATGATTGTAATAAGCATTGAACTTTCTACCTAAATTGGGAAATTCAGGGCCCTCGGGGCAAGGGGTTCCGGTGCAAGGGTGCGGCTATATAAATCATATATAGAAAGTGCATTATTTTTTTGAAAATCTTCTCCTCTGCTCCTGGGTATTAAATAAACTAACTACGTACATTGTTATGGAGAGCAAGAGTTCCTCTTTCGAAATTGTGAATTTCATGGCCCCAGGATCAGGGATTCTGGTGTAAGGACTTGTCTCTATTGATTATATGTTTGAAAATGCATTAAGTTTTAGAACATCGTCTTCTCTGCTCATGGGAATTAAATAAACTAAGTACATGGATATAATAGGCAAGAGTGCCTCTCAAAAATAGTGAATTTCATGGCCTCTGGGTCAGGGGTTATTGTGTTAGGACTGGGCTCTAATTGTTTTTATAGTGAAAATGCATTATATAATTCTTCTTTTCTGTTCCTGGGCATTAAATAAACTAACTAAGAAATAAGAAAAAGTTATGGTAAGCATGATTGCCTTTCCAGAGATTGTCAATTTAAAGTCCCTGGTCAAAGATTTAGATGCTAAGGTTAGGCTCTAACCATTATGTTGTAAAATTCGATTGAAAATATTCTTCTCTGCTTTTGGGAATTAAAAAAATAACTTAGTGCATTGTAATGACGAGCATGATTGCCTCTTCAAAAAAATGTGTATTTTATTACCCCTGGTTAAGGGTATCGGTGTTAAGGCGGCTGACTATTGATTATATTGTAAAATTGCTCTATTCTTTGAAAATCTTCTTCTCTGATCCAGGGTATTAAATAAACTTAATGCAAAGCTATGTTGAGCATGGTTCCTCTTCCGTAATTGTGAGTTTTATGACTACCGGTTCTGTTGTGAGGGAGAGGCTTTTTGATATATATAGTAAAAATGCATTAATTCTTTGAAAATCTTCCTCTCTGCTCTTGGATATTAAATAATTAAAACTAAATACAAAGTTAAAATGAGCATGGCTGCCTCCTCAGAAAATATGAATTTCAAGATCCCTGGGTCAGGGTTTCTAATGTTTGAGCGGGGCTCTATTGATTATACAGGGAAAATGCATAAATTATTTCAAAATCTTTTTTCTGTTCCTGTGTATTTTTTCAAACAAATTAAGTGCATGATTCTCATATAGAAGAATGCCTTTTCCAAGGTTGTGAACGTCATGGTCCCTGTGTCAGGGCTTCTAGTGAGGGGGAGGTTCTATTGAATTTACAGTGAAATTATTGAGTTTTTTTTTAAATATTCTGCAACTCCTCATGTCCCAAAAAAAACAAGTGTATAGGTATGATGAGCAAGGGCGCTTGTTTCTGGAAGTCTGAGTTAATTGTAAGATGTTCTGGTGTAGGGTGGGGTTTATTCATTTAATAATATAGTGAACATGCATTTCTATGAAAATCTTCTATTCTCCTGGGCATGTTTGAGGGAAACCGGGTAAAATGTTTAATATGCATCAGTTTATTTGCCAGAATTTTGAAAAGTGTTTTGGTCCTAGCCAGGGCTCAATTAACTTGTGTTCTGCTGAGCAAAGTTTTTTTTTCGCCATTCCCTTTTATAATTTACAATGTAAATAATGTATTTGAAAGATTGATAGAATAAGGAAATTATGCAAGAATATTTATTGTATAATACAAAAAGTACTTTCATATTTTGTATGATTTGAAAAAAAATAATCTTTTAAAATGTGCATCTTATGTCAACAGAGGCCAATGTGAGAAGTAAAATTATGGGGTTAAAAGAATAATGTTTTGTTACGTGTAATAGTCTGCATTGTAATAGTGAAAAATGGGGACAGATAGATTATAGACCACTTATTTTGTTGATGCTAATCATACTATTTGTTTTGCTTTTGTGACACAAAGCTTCATTTATCTGTTTTTTGATCCATTACATTGTTGCATTGTACTTAGATGACCATTAAGCCCCTTCGGCCTCTTGTTAATTATACATTATTAGCAGTTAAGCTGTGTAAACATCTTTACAAAGCTGTTTCTCAATTCTCAACTTATTTACATATACCTTGTTTTATCCATTAATCTAATATCATTATGCTACTTAAGAAATCGATGAGACTAATTATGCCCTTGCTGTTAATGAGAATAATTTTTTTTATTGTGGCCCCCAACATTTATGGATGAATCATTGTTTAATAAAAAGAAACTACTCTTCCTCAATCTTCCGAACAAATGAGGTTTTGCAGTTCTTGAGTAGAGGGTTTTTGGAAATATCTTTTCTTTATTTATAATTTGAACTGTGATGGCCCATTGTAGCTCAAATCTGACCGCGATGCACAGAGGTTAGAGCGTCTGTTCTAGAGTAACAAAGTAAGGAGTTGATGCTTACGTCGCATGTTCGAATCACACTTTGGGACGTGGAGACCGGTCCTCTTGATGAGACCTAAAAACCATTGTCCCGTGACGCAGTAGGTTCTGGCACGAAAGAGATCCTTCTCTGCTCGATGGCCATGAGAGCCGAGAATAAGACAAAATTCACAGCTCTCCACCGGCAAGTGGTGGTGCCTCCATATGAGTGAAAAAATCTTGAGATTGACGTTAAAAACAAAAAAAAAACATACAAACGAATTCTCTGAAAAAATAAACTGAAATCTACACTAGCTTTCGTGTATATTATTTATTTTCTATCTGATTCGAAAAAAAAAATTTAAGATGCCATAAACAAGTATTTTACCTTAAACGAGGGCAAATTCATTCATTTTTCAAACCTACAAATCCCTTCACCAAGGATTGATTTGTAGCAACTTTTTTGGTTAAAATTGCCCGATTTGTTCTTGAGAAATTTCAAGCATGAAAATGTTATAGAGAGACAAAAACCAGCCCATAATATTGTGATAAGAAAAGTCTTAACTAACTTTGAACTCAAACGATCTAAAGAGGTATTAAATCATGAAAGTAGCTTAAAACACAGGGAAAGGGTAGTTTTCTTTTAATTTCATTTGTTTTTTAATATCTTCTTCAAAATCTTTAAATTACCTTGTCTATATCAAATTCAGGACTGTTGCTATTGCAATCATTCCCGTCCTCCCTGAAAATTGACGTTTAAAAGAATTATTGAAAAAGTTCATACATGTAGTTACTGAAATAAAAATGATTTGCAAAATTAGAATAAATTATATTCATATGCACTTTATGCTATCGATATAACTGTTCCTTTTTATAATGTTTCGTTAATCTGATAGCCTAATCAATGTAGTTTGATAAGCTATTGAACCCGCTTTTAAATACCAGAGGCCGTGGATTGTGAATCTGTTGAATTGCCCATCGTTTTGGCTTAATGATTCTTTAACTTCATCTTTACATCTTGACTTTACCTAAAAAATAAAGACATCTATAATTATAAGTGTATTACGCATTTTCTCTTTCAACTTTTGGTTTTACTGCAAAGCATTAGAGGTAGTCAAAACATACAATCGCTGATACACCGCTTTAAGCCGTAGCATTTCTGTTCTAACTAAATAATCCAAGAGCCATTCATGTCCTAAGAAACATTGTAAAAAAAAAAGAGACAAAAATATACAATGATTGGTGGAAAATCTGCACAAAAGAGAGTTTAATATATAAAGTTAACTAGTAAACGTGGAAACATTTTAAACATGCATACCCGCAATTATGATATTTAAACCCGTGAAAAGTAGTAATATTATAGGGTTATTGAACTTATATAGGTGAATATTGGCACAAGTTGGCTGTACAAATGAACGAGCTTGTGAGTGCATTTGTACAGCTAACGAGTGCCAATATTCACCAATATAAGTTCAATAACTTCTTTTTTATACAGATTAAACATTTCCTCATAATCATTTCAACTAAAAATCTCAAATTTTAATAATTCAAATTAACGCTTGTCGTGTAAGTGTTCAATATAGCATCATTCCGCTGACCCTACTGAGCGTGATGATTTCCTTATTTAGGTTTTCATGGGTTTAATACATACTAAATTTATAATAAATAATTTCATTTTTATGTTAGAAAAAAACACATCTTACCAGGATGCCACTTCCTTTCTTTAATTTAGCTCTGAGAATTTGACCATGTAGACGACTTTTTTGTTTACAACGGGGGGCGTTCGATACAAAACGCTCGTATTTGGAATGTTTCGAGACATTCTCTAGATTTTTGGTAGTACATGTATTTTGTTAAAGACCATTTGTTAGCTATATAATAATGTATGATATTTGTGAGTTTAAGAAATGATTGTAATATTCTGTATAATAATTATTATTCTTATAGTATCGCATGATTATAACTTAGATGGATGAGGTCTGAAGTAACGTATTAGTCAGCTTTAGACCTATTTTCTGTCTATAAAAATTGTTTTACTTTTATAACTTTTAGATTTTTTGTATCATTCTTTAGCTTCTTTGATTTTTACTATATGAGGGTGGTCAGTATATAATACAAGATGAGTTTGTGAAACACTGATGCCCCAATGTGGCAACATAATGAGGTTTAAGCTTTCTAAATGCAGATCAAGCATGTTGGTACCCAAAGTAAGGTTTTTTCACAAGAAATACAATTGTGAAATATAAAACCTTAGCACCACATGTTCAAAGGTTAATACCAAAGTTAATGTTCTTAAAGGTAGGAAAACCTCCAGGTCAAGGTCAAAATGTCAACTTTGTTGGTACCCAAAGAAAGGTCTTGTCACAAGAAATACACATGTTAATTATGAAAGTCATAGCTTTACTATATCAAAGGCAAGGTTAAAGTTTTTGCGGAGAAACAGAGAGACAGAGAGATAGGCAGAAAGACAGTTAGACTGACAGACGGACACGACAAAAACTATATACCCCAACCAACTTCGTTCACAGGGGCATAACAATGGTAAATTAATGTTGACTGACAACAATCAAGGAAAAATATACATGTACGTACTTACTGTAGTTTGCCCAGGGCAACGTTTTGGTAGACACACGGTTCTGGGCCATTGCAACGCTAGTTTTGAGTTGCACTGCATTTCAGAATTTACAAAATTTCTAAGGAGAACAAGATAGAATTGTGCTTTTTAAATAATTTTTACAACTTCTATCATTTCTTGTCTTCATAAACATGACCATTTGAGTTTGTTTATAGGATTATCAATTAAGACTATTTGCATTTATTCAAATATATATAATGGCAACTATACTCAAAACTATATATGGTGGTTTATTTAAATCAATTAAAGGCCATTGTACTTTGTACCTTGCTCGTTTCTTCTAAAAGTAATTATCCCTAATAATAGTCAACAATGTCCACATTTTCATTGTTCCTTTGATAAATACATGTCTTTGTGATTACACATTTATTTTATATTTTTATAAGAAAGAGGAGAAAAGCAACTTACATGTAATTCTGAACAAAGAAAATTAAAAGGGCATTTTTCAATATCATGTTTGGATTTTTATCTGAAAAAAAATTAATTTGAATGTTATATACACATAATAAAGGAGATGTAGATAACGAACAGTTGTCAATATCAATGTCCATAAAACAATACATAATAGGAGCAGAGCATTAATTCCACAGAGTTGAAATTTTTTTAACACATCGGTGCCTTTCTAATAGAAAGGAATGTATTTAATGTTTAATGTTAAAAACTGCACCAATGTGTTAAAAAATTTCAACTCTGTGGAATTAATGATGAACAGATGATATATTAAAAAAAAAAACAAATGAAATTCGTGAACCTGCATTTTTACATATTGCTTGAAAATCTCATTATTTAATTCATATAAATCTTTCAGCAAAAATTGCAAACTTAAAACAAATAATAATTTCATTACCTTCAGAAAATGTCACTTTTTTACTATTGTTCTTTCTTCCCTTAATCTACATTTGATATCTTTTGTAATCAAACCGAAAGTATACATGCACTAGTAATGTCTAAATGTGTTGATTCCAAATAAAGTACATTCAAATTTAATGAAATTCTCAGATGGAATAAAATATAACATGCTGAATGCATTTATTTAGAAAATAAAGTCACTGGAATGTAAGGTAATACTTACTAGAAAGCTAACAGTATATAGCACAATATCGGGGTACGATTTCCAATGCAAGGTTAAATGGTTTTTTAACATTAGTTAAATTTCCACAGTGGAAAATTAACTATAAAGTAATATTTTCGAAGGGAGGTTTTGATATAGAGAAATGTGATGCTAGCATACAGTGATATTTTCCGAGAATACAGTCATGAACAAATGCAAATTATGAGTCGACGCAGTCCTTTGAAAACGGAGGGAAGATCAAGTGTCATGACACGTTTTCATTGTGTTTTATTTGAGAAGCATATACTTCTAGAAATAATCTTAATGTAACCAGCGCTAGTGCTGTCATACCTTTAAATGATGAAATTGGTTGGGTGCATTTTTACAGTTCATTTTTATAACTATATGTACACGACTTTACTTTCAATCACATAATAAATGTAAACGAATGTAATGTTGAATTGAACAATTGTTTTAAGATTATTTATAAATAACAATCTATAAATCTTACCGAGTTTATAGAATAAACGCTGTTTGATCCGCTAAAATATATTTTGAGTGTAGGGGAATCCAATACTTCAATAATTTGTTTATTATATATTATGAAAATATATCTTAGGCTTTGTACATGTATTAACAATTTTTGAAACAAATTTAATTGCTAAAGATGTTTTCCTATCAAATACAATGTAGGTATTGTTGGTCATAAACACATTGACAGATTTTTCGAAATATTATTCATCATACAGTTTGAAAAAACAACTTTTATCTTTGACAGTGAGCTTACCTTAAACAGTCCTATAACAGACAAATAAAATAAGGAGAGGCACGCAACCAGGGCACTTATCATGAACACTACCTTGACACTATTACTCATATTACGGGTGGATATAGTCCACAACAGGAAACGCAGAAAGCAGAATGACACATAAAGGGTTTTAAATGCAAACATTACACATTACAGCTGACAATGAAATACCTTAAACGTTTGCCTAATCTAATTTTGATGATATGATTTAATGACTGGTATGTATTGTGGGGGACCTTAGTTGTTTCCTTATAAAAAAAGTCATCGTAAAATACCAGTACAGTTATAACGAACAGTATTTCAGTTCAAAAGTCGGTTCAAACAATACATTTCAGCAAAGACGGACCTCTAAATTTTCAGAGTTGGGAACATTTGCCACGGAGGAGTGAGCATCTCATCAGACCGGAAAATTTGAGTCTAACATAACTTTTGATTGTTTAAACTAAAATATAGAAATATATATATATATATATATATAGAATATATTGAAATATAGAATGAGCATGCATTCTGGGCTTTTGTACGTTACTGCCAAAGCTCATTTAGAAATAAGTCTTAATGTAAACAATTGTGTAAAATGAATGATTGATTGATTAATGATTGCAAATTGTTTAGCGTCCAATTCAAGAATATTCGACTCATATAGAGACTTCACCATATATATATACATACCGATGCTGGGCTTCACATTTAGAAATTGAGCCTCAGTTTTTAAGTTCTGGTCTGAAAGACTTGCAATTTTCACATCAAAGTGACAAACGCTTCGCAAACGAAGAGTTGCAACATGTACCTATTTTTGTTGTCAAATTAGGAAAGTCATGGTTGTTGTTTGAACCACGATCTTCTTTTGCAAAGCGACCTCTCTACCGTCTGAGCTACAATGATTAGGTTAGTATTGAAGGAAAATAAAACTTAAACCAAGGCCTTCCTTACAATATTTTTTAAAGACAAATACAAGGATTATCCGGTAAAATCGAGGAAAAATTATAAGTATTTTTCTCAAAAAAAAAAGGGCGCCCTAAGCTGAAATTTAGTATTTTTTTATCATATTTAAGTACATCTTCATTTTGTTGATAAAATGTAGACAAAAATGATGTTTTTATTATGCTTGAATGTGCTTGGTGCACTGTCCTACGGCGCACCATAAGACATCCAGAGTTTCATAAGAGAAACATGCGTATTATGTCGAAATAAAAGTATTAAATAAATAAGATTTTGGTGAAAACTATCGTAATTTTAATGAATTATGTATTGTGTCATCTTCTGGAAAATTTCAAGGCATTTGTTAACTTTTTGACAGATTCCAGATCACTCGAAATGGGAAAGTGGTAAAAACAACACACGAAAAATGGCGATGTTTGATAACATTACGGTGCACCGGGAAGTAGTTCAGTTTGATTTAGATGTAGTAATGACGCCATAAAAGACTTGAAATGAATGCAAAAGATTGATTGATTTTATACAGTTTAATGTCCCTCTCCAGAATATTTTACTGATATGGAGACGTCACCATTGCCGGTGAAGGGCTGCAAATTTAGGCCTATACTCGGCACTTACGGCCTTTGAGCAGGGAGGGATCTTTATCGTGCCACACCTGCTGTGACACGGGGCCTCGGTTTATACGGTCTCATCCGAAGGACCGCCCAATTTAGTCGCCTTTTACGACAAGCAAGGGGGTACTGAGGACCTATTCTTACTCGGATTGTGCATGTATTCCGACGTTCTAAAAGCATTGTGACGTCACGTATATTTCAATATTTACGCAATGGCGTCTTAGTTTCCTCTGCAAAGATGTGTCTAAATCGGGTTTAAAATAATTCAGTTTGAGGCCAGATGTAAATATATAATGCAGAATATACAAAATACATGGTAACTGTCTTGAAATAATATGTTGTACGGTGTGACCGTTGGGGAGAGTGCAGTTGTTCCTTCAAAAATACACCTGAAACATTGATCCGCCACTTCAAACGTCAAGTCGCACAAGCCATCTAGACTTTGACGTCACACGAGAGCTCGTCGGGGTTTACAGAAACAACCTAGTTGAAACTAATAGGCCTAGTGCAAATTTTGTTGAAAGAACTTTTATGCTTTACGTTATTATTTATTTAAGGGTATTGGGTAGCAAAGGCCGGAATTCTGGGAAGGTTTAACATAAAAATTTGCTTGACGTGTGTACGGATTTAATTCTGAATTTCCTCTGTTCTTACACGTTAGTCTTTTGGGCTCTCTGCGCTCGCTAAAAGCGATATTTGGGCTCGGGTCGAAAACGTGATGGAGGGTTCGGCAAGCCTCGCCCTCTATCACGTTTTCTTACCCTCGCCTATAATAGAAGACAATGGTCATATATTTAATATTTTTACCTCCTCAGTAGATTTTAAACAATGTTGTTAACGATTTATTGCAATGCGTTGGCGGATCCAGGATTGGGACCAGTTTGGGGTCGGGGCAGGGGCCAACATTCACAAAAAAATGATTTATCAAAACGTATGTATATTTTTGACACAAAAGGAACGCCCCCCCCCCCCCCCCCCCCCCTATTAATCCATCAATGCAATTAATGAATTGTTTTAGATTGCAGAGGATTGTTATCGAGACAACCGGTGCAGTTTCCACATAATGACTGGATTATGTCAACAAAATGATACAACTCTTGTAATGATACCATAGCTGTAGCCAATAGACCAGAAACAAAGGTATTAGTGGACATCTGCAAGGAGATCTGACTTTTACGGTTAACGGCTAACTTTCACACCAGTAAAATGTACGGTAGCTCTTTTACTATATAAAAAAACCATTTAGTTCAACATTTTATTAAACGTTTATAATAGGTTATTTCAAAGCACGAATAAGTTCTCCTTTTAAAAAGAGAACGACAACCAACCTATCCTCAGCTCCCGGTCTTCACATGTTAGTGCCCCAAACACCGTACCCATGACCATAAGAAAAGTTTCATATCATCTATTATCAATTTTGTTCCTCCATACATGACACATAGCACTGCTATCACACCGACATTGTGGCATGCAAGAAATACCAACCAACTAACAGAAACAGCAAGGAAGATTGGCCTGAAAATTAACAACACCAAGACTAAGATCATGAAGGTCAATCAGAGGAGCCCATCACCCTAAATAATGAAAAAATAGAAGAAGTCACAGAATTTTCTAGGAAGCACTATCATCACAGATGGGAATTCTGAGGTAGATGTATTAACTCGGATTTCTAAACCACAGGAGCGTATGTTGCACTAGGTAACATCTGGAGGTCAGCAAAGATCAGCATAAATACCTGTAACAAACTAAATTTAATCCCGTAGGATACTCCTATTGCGTGAATGTAAATATTGTTCTTTATCCTGTGGGGAGCCCCTCGATTTGTTATTTTATCTACCTGAGAGCTCGTGTTCGGGTAGTACCCGGGAAGTCCCAGCCGAGATAAGACCTGTTTGGCTTGTTGTTATGATGAAGTAACCGGGGCGGGTACTCAAACTACATATTTGAAAATACAATTTGTAAAATATGTTTTTCTTGTTTGAGTCTACACGTTTAGTATGGTTGTTTTATTATATTTTCCCCAGGGTCCTATTTCCTCGGGCTTTCGTCCCATTTCATAATTATCAGGTCTTGGGCAGGGTATTACGGCTAATTACATTGACAATAGCCAGTCGGCAGTCCAGGGTGAGAGGGAGAGGCGTGCAATGTGCATTGGTTTTACTGTTACAACCGCAAATGTGTAGAAAGTACGATAGAGTACGGCAGCCCTGACGGACACCCCGGGACCAGCAATTTAAAGTTATGTGTTTACCTTGAATAACGAAATCACCTTTTTGAAAATAATACCAAAGTTAATCCAGGCAGCATTGTGAAAGTGTATTATGTGTTATATGTGTTCTTTGTGAAATTATATTCGATTTGATTTGTGAGAGAAAAAAAATACATTTACCAGAAAAATTTTGAAAACCAGAACTCAGATCTTCTGCAAGGAAACTGTGAATAATTTACTACAGTAACTTTTTTAAAGGACATTCTCCAGGACGTGCTGCTGATAGACATTTCATTTCTATATTTTTTTATTTGTTTCTGTTGTAAAATTTACTTTTGTTTTGTTTATTAAATTTTGTTAAAATTTCATTTTGTTTTGTTTTCTTCATTTATTCAAGTTCCTAAAGTGTATAACCCACATCTCAACAATACCAAAATAATGATCTTCAAGAGCAACGTGCTTGGGGTCCTCCTATATGGTGCTGAAGCATGAGAAAATACAAAAAACATTTCAAACAAACTAGATGCCTTCCAGACACGTTGCCTTCGCAGAATACTACGCATCTTCTGACCTAATACCATCTCAAATGAAGAGCTGTACAAAGAGACTAACACCAACCTTCTATCTAAAGTTATAAAGAAAAGGAAATGGCTGTGGATAGGACATGTACTAGTATGCAGAATGCAGTAATTTCCATCCCAAGGGTTGCATTGAGATGGACACTATCTGGCAAGAAAAAGAGAGGAAGACTACAGGAAACATGGAGAACATCTAGGAAGACCAAAGGAAACATGGAGAACATCTGTGGAGAACGAGATGTGAAAATACCACAGGACATGGGGACACATTCAGAGATTGACACAGATCAGGTCAGCATGGAAGTCCTTGGTGACGGCCTTTTGTGCTAACCAGCACGAAGAGGATGAAGTAAGTAAGTTAATATGACACAGGTTTAAATGTGGACGTAAACCGTCAACTGTAAAAGTCAGTGTTTCTCGCAAATTAAAAGTCCAGTAGTCAACTTCAGTGCAGAAAACTGTGCAAGTTTATTTTGATTTGGAAACAATTGCCTAGGGTTTAAACTTTGCATATATTATTAGTTACACAGTCAGTTAGTGACCTAATACGGATTCATACAGGGTGTGAAATGGAAATCCGTATTGGGCGAGGCGAAGCCGAGTCCCAATACGGATTTCCATTTCACACCCTGTATGAATCCGTTTTAGGTCACTAACTGACTGTGTAACGAATTTATCCCGCTGAAGACCTTTTTCAATACAAAAAAAAAATATTTGTGCATATTATGAAAATATTAGTTTTAATCCAATAACAATCAACATAAAATATCGTTACGGTAACAAGAAATTTAACTAAACAACCTACGTTAACCGTTTCTTAGCCGCCATTTTTATTTACAATAACAACGCTTCGAACGGAATCGCGTGCCCGATTTTCATATTACGCCTCTACGGAGACGTAATATGGAAACGGAGACGTAATACGGAAAATTTCAGGGCGTCATGTGATTAGCTTTTATCCAATCAGTAATCGACAAATTTGTCTGAAGCGGGATAATATTAGTTACACGTACAGTCAGTTAGTGACCTAATACGGATTCATACAGGGTGTGAAATGGAAATCCGTATTGGGCGAGGCGAAGCCTCTATAAATTGTTTCAACTTTTGTCAAATTATATCCCCAAGGTCTTTTTCTTTTAAAAGATATCAAAAATCAAAAGTTAAATTTTTTTTTTTGTTAGGTCACACAAAAAAATAATCCCATGTTGATATCGCGTGAAACCACCTTCGGAAAATTAAATCTATCGCTTATATCTCATGAAAGACAAATCCGAGCATTTTTTTCACAACAAAGTACTTATACCTGTACACGGACAACATTTTACCCTTCGTTGCTAAACTTCCTGAAACAAATATCTGATTTTCCTTAAATTGGGCTTAATTCTTTAAGTATGCATATTAATATAAAAATTACTATGGATTATATTCAATTAATTCCTTAATTTTTAATATATATATTATGACTTCTATGGCTTCTACTAATGGAAAAAAATACTCGGGTTTGAATTATCTTCATAATTAGATAAAACCGATAAATTATTTTTTTCAAAGGTGACTTCACAACAGATATTAACTTCCCGTCAGGAAGTTCTGTTTGTCAGTAAGGTTTTTGATCTATGTTTTCTTTGTAAGGATTGTTGTAATAAACTATTAAATCAATCTTATAATTTATTTTTATATTTTATATGTAATGACGTACTTTTATTGTGTAAGATAATGTGTGCCTGTTTCGGATTAACCGGCTTTAAGAAAGACCGAAAACGTATTTCTATACATTCCCCGAAAGCAGTCTTTTGTTCTAAAGTCCGCAGTCCGTAGTACGATGTCAGGTGTATGAGATTCCGAAAATGTTCATTACGCCTCGACGGAGACGTAATATGGAAACGGAGACGTAATACTGAAAATTTCAGGGCGTCATGTGATTAGCTTTTATCCAATCAGTAATCGACAAATTTGTCTGAAGCGGGATAAAGTAAATTATTATGCATTCCTTCTAAAATCCGGATGTCCACTAAATAGCCCATACGAAATAGACAGGTTTCAATGATATACTAAATTACATAAACAATTAATTTAGCCTAATGCCAAAGTCTAAACAATGTATCATTGGATGTGAATTTTACGATTCTGGAAAACTTGTTCATTCTAATGATATATATTAAAAGTTTTCTTTTCTGCTTGATATCAACATCAAGTAAACACGAAGATACGCTAAGGTTTGTTTTTCATTTTGAATATGTGACGTATTTACTGAATTTTGTTTCTTCCCTGATTAATCAGATTTTGATATCTTACCGGAAAAAAAATGTTTAAAGATGCATAGACACCGATTTGAAGTTAATTTCTCAAATTTTCTGTTTAATATTACCATACATATTATGCAGTAGCATTTCACAACAAAATATTATTCATATCTTTTTTCATCTCGAAGTTATTTAAACTTCGAATTTCTGGATGGGTTTGATTGACATATTTTTGCACTTTCACAAATTATAATTTAATTCTTAAGAAAAGTGGCGAATTTGTTGTGTATTAATGAAAAATATTAAAACTATAATACAGAAAATTCAAAGTAGAAATGTTCATACATGTAAATAGGACCCCCTTCACTAGTATCGTCAGTCAACTAGTATCGTCAGTTGGAGACCAGGTATTCCAACAATCAATTGGAATTCCCATGGGTACAAATTCCGCTCCGTTACTAGCAGACTCATTTTTATTTATGCAAAATCTTATGCATGAAAAGAAGAAAACACTTGCTGTGGCCTTTAATTTGACATTTAGATATATCGACGACGTATTGTCAATTAATAATGATAATTTCCATTCCTACGATATATCCTGGTGAGCTTGAGATAAAAGATACCACAGAGTCCGACACTTCTGCTTCATACTTGGACATTTTACTTGAAAAAGACACTAATGGTAATCTAACAACCAAGCTATATGATAAACGTGATGACTTTAACTTTTCTATCGTCAACTTCCCTTACTTATGCAGCAATATACCTTCATCACCTGCATACGGAGTATATATATCTCAGTTGATTCGATACGCAAGAGCATGCTCTACGTATGAACAATTTCTTAAACGAGGTAAATTATTGACAAGCAAGTTCATGAAACAAGAATATCAACAGTCTCGTTTAAAGTCATCATTTCGTAAATTCTATGGTCGATACAATGACCTTGTCAGCAAATACAATTTATCATTGAGTCAAATGCTGACTGACGTTTTTCATACCAATTGTTAGTCCATTATTTATACACTGAATTGACGACGGATTTTTTCCGTTATTTCCTGATCATGACAACGAGCACACGGCGGGTGTGACCGGTCGGCAGGGGATGCTCACTCCTCCATGGCACCTGATCCCACCTCTGATGTTTCGGAGGTCCGTGTTTGCTCTGCTCTCATTTTGTATATTGTTTAATGGACGTTGAGGTTGAATACTGTTCGTTATCTCCATATCCTTCTTTCAAACATTTTACTCTGAATTTTTAGACTATAGTTTTAATATTTTTTCATTAATGTGTAAGAGTGATGATTTATTAATTAATTTCTAATAAATTAATAAATATCAGATTATTTTGTATTCTATTTGTATATATTTTTATTTCAGCTTATTAGATAAGTGTATGGCCATTCAGGTGTAACAGACAATGCTACCCTGTTATTTGCCTTTAGGGTCATAATTAAGGTCCTGGCCATAAGTTCTATAAGTCATTTGTTTCTATTGGGTTTTAGTTTTGTGTTCTTGTGTTTTATTGGTTTGTCCAGCGATTTAAATAACAGAGAAAACAAAACGTAGCATGTCTTTCTTGATGAATAGAGCAATTGAATACGGTGAAATTATTCAAATAACATAGTAAGGACTTTATTAATTGAGTATATCATTAACTTACAATATATTGTCACAATGAACTTTCAAATGTTCCGTAGTGTTAAACATTGTAATCCTCCCTGGTGCATACCATAACACATGGAGTTAGAGAGACGAGTTATAGCATTCCCCGTAAACTTTAGAACATAAATAATGATAAAGAACAAGTGTTATAACTAAATCGATGGTATAATTATCATATCAGTGGTAAATATGTAGGTAAATTAATCATGCAATAGATCTTGATTTGAATTATTTTGGTATGATATGCATATGGGACCTGTGATATCGCTTTACATTTAATGGTTTTTGGGGCAACACTTCTTTATGGTTTTATAGATGCTTAAAATCCGTCTACTTTCTTTGTTAACAGCAGTGTAGAGTGCAGAGAGAAAGGTTTATCTACTTCAGCACTTCTGGATTTACGCTAGTCTAAATATAGATTTTTATCATCAGTGCTGTTTCCTGTGACGCGATAAAATGGCAGTGGTTACCTGTCGTTGGTTTTTTAGGGCGCTTGCGCCAGTTAACCAATGTCAGGGTACCAGTCTTTTTTTCCGATTGCGCATTTCCGATCGAGCTCGAAATCCGCGTTATTTATTTTGACCGGAAGTAAGTTTAGACAACGTGATTTGGTAAACAAATATTGAAATTTGCCTTATTTTCCCAGTGTTTGTTGTTCATTATTCATTTCAAGTCATTTGAAGTACAGCAACAAAGGTATTTAAAAGTCATTATTTCTTTCAGGTAATTATTTTGCGTCAAATTTTCTTTATTTCAGCCTTTGAATTTCAGTCAGCTGATTTTTGATTTCATCCAGTAGAACATTCGTTGAAATATCCAGTATTCAATTGAAATATATCTTGAGTTTATTTGAAAAGCATTTATAGTCATACATATTTACTAGGGAACTACCTATCAGCAATATTCATTCGTTTTAAATATTTGAAACAAGCCCATTTTATCAGTTTATAGTTCTGTCATGAACTCCCACCTGTAAAGAATACTTGGTTATTTGTTACTCCCCCATGATTAGTTCATGCTGAACTACCCTCCTATTCTGTTTATATTATTGTTTATTTCATCATTACTGTACAACATGCCGAAATCCGAAGGAGACGCAAGTAAAACAGATACTTCACCTGAGACAGAAGCTGATAAAGGAGCTACAGCTAGCGAAGTATCAGAGAATGAGTGGAGAAGTCTGTACGCCACGTTAGAGAAAATGAAGATAAAACCAGACAACTTCACATCATGGTTAGCTTCACAGGAAGATCAGCCACAGGCAAAGAAGGAACTGAAATTTCCTACCACACAAGCACCAACATTGCCACCACTGTTACCTACCGGCTCTTACTATAAAGCACCTTTGAGGATCTCAGTGTTTTCTGGTGATGAAAAGGACTCATATGAACTGTGGAAGTATGAGGTTGTTTGTCTTATGAAAGAGTCTCATTCTGAGGAGTCCATTCTTCAAGCCATCAGACGTTCCGTCAAAGGGGAAGCAGCCAAAGTCATCATGAGATTAGGTGTAGGTGTTAGTGTGCAAGAAATCCTGTGTAAGTTGGACAGTATTTATGGAAACGTGTTGGAAAAAGAGGATATTTTGGCTGAATTCTACAGCGCAAAACAGAAGGATGATGAGACTTGTTCCGCATGGAGTTGCCGTCTTGAGGATATTTTATGCAAGGCGATGAAGATGGGTAAAGTTCAGAATAGTGCAGCAAATGAGATGCTTCGCACCATGTTTTACAAAGGACTCAGACACAATTTGAAAGATATTTGCGGACACCTGTACCATTCGATCAACGACTTCGACAAGGTACGGGTGGAAATCAGGAAAATCGAGACTGAACATCCAGCCCAAGGAAAAGTAAAGTCAAAGCCAGCAATTGCAAAAGCAGGAGTATCTCAGCCTGAGACAACAAGCACTTTGGATAGTAAGTTTGAAGCCCTGCAGGTTCAAATTAATCAGCTGAGAACAACACAAAAATCTTACTACAATCCACCCTCTTATGGATCAAGTAACTACAGAGGTAGACATCTCTATCAGAGAGGAAGAGGACAGTTCTCAGGTCGTGGTAGAGTTTATACTCCCAGAATGCCTGAACCAAGATTCACTGATGTTGATCAAGGACAACAGATGCCTCAGAGGAGTGGTAGTATTGTCTGTTATAAATGTGGTCAGGAGGGCCACATTGCAGTGGGTTGTCGAGTAAGGGTAGACCACAGGAGGAATTTAAACTACAGATGGCCGAATCCTGGGGACAAGGGTCTGGCCGACAACACCATGGTCCCATCAGCTCGCAAATAGTAGGGACAGCCAATGAAGTACAAGTGGCTTTAAATGGAATATCATGTTTGGCATTACTCGATACTGGTGCAACTGTTTCTACAATATCCCAGTCATTTTATACCACACATCTGCAGGGAACAACAGAGTTGCGTCCATTAGATGAGCAGATAGATATTGAGTGTGCAGATGGGCAGATGATGCCTTACATTGGATTTGTTGTAGTAGACTTAGCCACTTATGGACTTTCATCTCTTGATGTATTGAAGCAGTGCTTATTTTTGGTTTTTCCTGATAGCAAGTACAATTCAAGAGTACCAGAACTTTTAGGTACTAATTGTGTTCTTGTGTTTTATTGGTTTGTCAAATTCCCTCCAAAGTGTTCTTGGTCTTTCTGGTCATTCTTTGTCCAGATTGTTGATAGAGAGGTTCCCCTGATTTTGTTTATGACAAATTTGACATTCTGACTGAGACTCTCTTCATCTTCTGGTAAGTTAATATTTATTTACTAACTTTAACATATCTTTAATATATAGTTTACCAGATTTCTACAGAAAGCAGATAACACACTCTTTGGTATTTGACGTTCAGATGTCTTACCTTGAGGAACAGACAACTAGAGAGAAACAGAAACAGACTGGCGGTACTGAAGTCAGCTGAGTCATCCAGAATCCTTATTCCACCAAACGGAAAGGTATTGATAAAAGCCTACATGGATAAGAAGATTCCATATCAGAGAGTGCTGACAATGATTCATGCTACTTCAGGTTCCTGCATTCCTTCAGATCTGGATATTACTCCCAGTCTACATTATTATGATTTTGAGAATGCCACTCATGTACCCGTTGAAGTCAACAACGTAACAACTCGGACAGTATCTGTTGTACCTAAGGCGCTGTTATGTGAGATGCAGCCAGTTACATTAGTAGATCTACCATCTACCAGCCAAGATGCACCATGTAGATTGGACACTATTTTGGAGAAGATCAACTTATCTGATACTTTGTCTGAAGAAGAGAGACAGAGCTGCGAGAGGATCATAAGTGAGTATCAAGATGTTTTCTCCACAGGATCTACAGATATTGGTACAACGAATGAAGTGTTCCATCATATTGAATTATCTGATTCGACACCATTCAAACAGCGTTATAGGCGTATACCACCTGCCATGATAGAAGAAGTGAGAACACACATTAAGGAGTTGCTTGCTAGTGGAGTGATAAGACCTTCCCACTCACCATTCTCATCTAATGTGGTATTGGTAAGAAAGCATGATGGTACATTGAGAATGTGTGTCGATTACAGGCAACTGAATACACGGACAGTTAGGCATAACTATGCGTTACCACGGGTTGATGAGAATCTGGATTCCCTGTCTGGTAATCGCTTTTTCACAGTCCTCGACATGAAATCTGGGTATCACCAGATATAGATTTTAGAGGAGCATAAACAAAGGACAGCCTTTACAGTGGGTCCGCTAGGCTTTTTCGAGTTCAACAAAATGCCCATTGGACTCGCTAATGCTCCTGCGACTTATCAGAGACTACAAGAGCAGTGTCTTGGAGACCTTCATTTAAAAATTTGTTATATATATCTTGATGATGTTATAATCTTTTCTAGGACAATTGAGGAACACCTTGACAGCCTCAGGCTTGTTTTTGATAGGTTTAGGAAGTTTGGACTGAAGCTGTCTCCTAAGAAGTGTCATTTCATGATGAAAAGGGTCAAGTACATTGGACATATCATTTCAGAGGACGGGGTGCAGGCCGACCCAGAAAAGGTAAGTAAAGTTCTAAACTGGCCCAAACCTAAGACTCCTGAAGAGGTTAGACAATTTCTTGGATTTTCAGGATATTATAGGAAATTCATACATGACTTCTCTAAGATTGCGCGTCCCTTAATCGACATTATGGCCACTGGTAAGAAGTCGAGAGGAAAAAAGGCACTTCCTTCAAGTTTGCATTGGGGACCAGATCAAGATGCTGCATTCAACAGACTTAAGGAATGTCTAACAGCAGCCCCAGTTCTAGGATATCCTGATTTTAGAAAACCCTTCGAACTTCACACAGATGCTAGCCTCAGTGGACTCGGAGCTGTGTTATATCAGGATCAAGACGGAACAAAGAGAGTCATTGCCTTTGCCAGTAGGGGTCTGACAAAGTCGGAGAGGAATTATCCCAAGCTGGAGTTCCTTGCTCTTAAATGGGCAGTTACAGAGACATTTTCGGACTACTTGACTGGAACCCAATTTTCTGTATTTACCGACAACAATCCCCTCATTTTCGTGCTGACTACGGCCAAGTTAGACGCCACTGGCCACAGGTGGATAGCTGCATTATCCTCGTATAACTTCAGTATCACCTATAAACCAGGTAAGTCAAACATAGATGCTGATATTTTTTCTAGGTTACCAGCACAGACAGAGACGCTTGATGCTGAAGCTGTTCGAGCCATTACAGACACAGGAGAAAAGCAGCTTTATATCCAGACACTCCCTGTTTCACCTGCTGTTTGCCAACAGTTGCATATTCCTGTTCTAGATGACAATGGCAGCCATATTGATCTGAAACAGATCCAGAAGGAAGATCCATACATTGCATCTGTCATAGACTATGTTAGAGAAGGAAAGAGACCTCCAAGAAACTCAGCAAGGTGTGAAGCAGAGGCAATTCTACACCAGAATTATAAGAAGCTAAAGTTAGACGAGGGCATACCTGTAAGAGAAACACAGAGAGAGGGTACTACTCAGAAGCAGTTTGTTGTGCCATGTAAATACAGTGAAGTGATACTGCAACATTTACATAACAACATGGGCCACCCTGGAAGGGACAAGACAACAGCATTGGTTCGAGAAAGATTCTACTGGCCGAGAATGTATGCAGATATTTCCAAGTGGATAGACGAATGTGGGAGATGCATCAAGTTTAAGACACCTGATAATCAGAGGGCATCTTTGGTCAACATTGTAACAACAGAGCCACTAGAGTTAGTCTGTATGGATTACATGACCTTAGAGCCATCCAAAGGGAACGTACAGAATATCCTAGTGATGACAGACCATTTTACGAAGTTTACCATCGCCGTACCCACTAGGAACCAAACAGCAAAGACAACCGCTGATGCCATCTACAATGAATTTATTGTCCACTATGGAATACCACAGAAACTACATTCCGACCAAGGAGCAAACTTCTGTAGCAGCATTATAAAAGAACTTTGTCAAACATTTGGAATTTCTAAGTCTAGGACCACACCGTATCATCCTATGGGTAATGGAATCACTGAAAGGTTTAACCGAACACTCATCTCTATGTTAGGAACTTTAGACCCAGAGCAAAAACACAACTGGAAGAAATACATCAATCCATTAGTTCAGGCCTACAACTCAACAATTCATGACTCTACAGGATACTCGCCATATTTCCTTATGTTCGGCAGAGACCCCATTTTACCCATAGACCTCATATTCGGAATTGACAGAAATCAACCTACAAAATCAACTTCTTCCTATGTACACAAATTGCAAAAGAATCTTCAGAATGCGTACCAACAAGCCCAAACTGCCCTCAAGAATTCTCAAGGAAGACAGAAGTTATATTATGACACCAAAGTAAGAGGAAGTAGTCTAAAAGAAGGAGATAGAGTTTTGATCAAAGTTGTAAAATTCGAAGGAAAACACAAGATTCAGGACAGATGGGAAGATCATCCATACATAATCATAGGGCAACCTAACAGTTCAGTTCCTGTCTTTAAGGTGAAAAGAGAAGATGACCAAGGACGGACTAGGATTTTGCATAGAAACCTATTATTACCTATTGGGTCCAAGCTCTCTTCACCTGTTCCTGCACCTAGGCGTAAACGTATAGGGAAGGATAGACAAGACAGAGACACAGAGACAACACAGAATCAAAGTGATACAGAGGACCTAGACAGTGAGTATTGTTTCAGCACAGTAAATCACACAGTGCCATTGCAACATGCACCCGCTGTAGATCAAGGTCAGAATGTTCCCACTGTTACTGGTGACGATCAGGAAGGTGAGGAGCACCTGGAGGATTGATCAGGGGAGGACGCTTCCAGTCAGAATATTGATGCATCTGATGATCCAGAGTCCAGCGCAATTGATGATGCTGATGATGCACATGACGAGAGTGCAGTCAATGATGCTAATGACGCACATGACCAGAATGCAGTCCATGATGCTGATGATGCACATGATGAGAGTGCAGTAGATGATTCAGATGATGATCTGAATACTACAAGTGTAAATAGTCCTGAACTTGAAGTAGATGAAAACGACGAAGAAGAAATGCCCAGAAGATCAGGTAGATTACGGAAGAAATCAGGTTGGATGGGTAATTTTATTTGCAAACAACAGGTTTTAGATTGGACGAAGAAGGCAGAATGTTTTAAAGAAATGGCGTCTGAATTGAAAGGTATGGACGAAGAGATATCAAAGGTATTTTTGAAAATGATTACAGAGAAATTTTAATTTGTACTATATTTTGATTTTACAGATTATTTTTCAGCAGTTATCGAGGTAAGCCTCCTTTAAATGACGTGGAAGTCATTTCAAAAGGAGGGGGAGTATGTAAGAGTGATGATTTATTAATCAATTTCTAATTAATTAATAAATATCAGATTATTTTGTATTCTATTTGTATATATTTTTATTTCAGCTTATTAGATAAGTGTATGGCCATTCAGGTGTAACAGACAATGCTACCCTGTTATTTGCCTTTAGGGTTATAATTAAGGTCCTGGCCATAAGTTCTATAAGTCATTTGTTTCTACTGGGTTTTAGTTTTGTGTTCTTGTATTTTATTGGTTTGTCAAATTCCCTCCAAAGTGTTCTTGATCTTTCTGGTCATTCTTTGTCCAGATTGTTCATAGAGAGGTTCCATTGATTTTGTTTATGACAAATTTGACATTCTGACTGAGACTCTCTTCATCTTCTGGTAAGTTAATATTTATTTACTAACTTTATCTTTAACATATCTTTAATATATAGTTCATTAAATGTGAAATCTGTAATTCCTGCAACATTAATTTCCATAGCACTTTTGCACAGTAAGAGAGATTTTGGAAGTCAGATTTTTACTTAGTTATTAGCAGTAAAGCTAGGGTATTTTATGATCTAGATAACATGAACATACGTTTAATGATCAGAGAATTATATAAGGTTTATGATAATTTATAGTTATCATCTGGACTCCCAGCCTTGTACTACTTGTATGATATTTAGCCATGGGAGCTTGCCTATTCCCTCAGAATGGTATGCTATTGTTTTTATGATCTATTGTTTATTAGTAAAAGGTATATAATGTCTATGAAGATATTATAGTAATATATATTTTGTTGTAAAGTATTTTAATTATACGCACAAAGTGTAAATTCTAAGGGAGTATTATATTATGTCAAGATGTGTAATAAATGTAAGAGTTACCTCCCTTTATGCAGCATTATGTATACTATTAGATTGTGCATTAATGATTTTATGACATTCTCAATATTGTTATTATTTATTTCAGGGCAATATTAGATGTAATTATTTCCACTACAATTAATAAACAGTACAAACCCTGACAGGCGTTTTCATTATTAACCACAACCCTGTTACAAATGTACAATAAAATTGCCACTTTTCTTAAGTATTAAGAAGAAAATTATAATTTGAGATAGTGCATGGACGTGTCAATCAAATCCGACAAGAAATTCAATAGTTTCGGAGGTTTCAATAACTTAGAGATGCAATAATTATATTTTCTTAAGAAATGCTATTGCAATTGATAACGGGTAATATCATTTGAGAAAACATTAACTTCAAATCTGTGTCTATGCACCTTTAAAGTTGTTATAATTTCTAAATATTTGAGCTTGCATTTAGAGCTTGATTGTTTTCAATTTTATGTTTTTAATTTAAGACAGTTTTAGCTCGACCATGATTTGAATCTCTATTCAAGTCCCAACCTAGGGATCATGGTTTAAACAAATTATGAAAATATACACTATCTCCAGATGGTTGCTTATTCATTTGATCATTTCCTTGCTATTCTTGCAATTATTTCTTTTATATTTATGTTTTTGTGGCTATATATTATTTTCATGTTTGACACTAAAAAATGCAGAATTCACAATGAATATTAAAACAAATTTTATAATTATCCTTTGCATATACATTTACGAGAATACCTAAAGTAATATTAAATGATGTGTATTTCAGTACAATATGTTTATTATTCATTGTAATGTATCAATTATGTCGCAGCATAAGACCTGTGAAGTGAGTTTTTGTGAGCTAATAAGCCTTTCATTCTTTTTTCACAGTTTGAGAACTGCGACAAATCACTCAGTTTTAGCATATTTGGTAAACAACACATTTCCTTTTAAAGTCTAACACCATTATCTTTTCTCCTGTCGGATGCATCATTACGTTGTAACTTTCGGTAACGTCCTCCAAACTAATGTTCCTACTCTCCCATCCTCCATGCTTAAACTGTCTTAATTTTGATGCCATATCGCAAACCAGAATATTATCTTGAAGGTCAAAAGTGAGTCCCCCGAGAGTTGTATCTCAAGGGCCTTCAAGAATCACTTTGTTATTCTTATCCACAACATTTACCCTCTCGTCCTTTATTAAACAATGGCAGTCTTATATCAACGATGAGGACACAAAGGGCACTTTTCCACTAGGATAGTATGTTGAAGTATGGTTTATGCAAAAGTTCAATGAAGAGCTCATCATCTTAGAACGATTGGCAGCAAAAACTGTTGTTGGTCCACTTGAAATGGCTATCATAGGTTCTTTCAACTGAATTATTCCAAGTTTTAAAAAACGCGCAGTTTCTCCGTTGAACTCAATTCGATAATGAATGATGAAGTTTTCAAAAGAAACAAATGCTTCATTCAAGCACAATCCGGAGTGACAAAGGCCATATGGTGTGTCCTGACACACCTCAGTGTGTACACATTTTCCAAGAGAATTTTTAGTATCGTAAATCTTCAGCGAAGGAGGGCTAGTCAGAGAGAGTAGAATTCTTGTGTCATGAATAAACAGGCCGTAAAATACTCTTTCTGACAAATCGTTGATCTGTGATAATTTTCTAAAGCCAACTTTCATCCAGTCTTTTTGAGTCATAGTTTTTCTCCTTTGTAAAACATTGTCTTCATCAATTTTTTCGGGAGTACTGCACAAAATTCTCTCCACTATCCATGATTGTCGTTTAGTCATTTTTACGTCTTCAAGCTCTTTTGTCTTGGAAATTTGACCAAAAAAATCCAAGTTGTGCAGCTTGTAATCTTCAGAAAAGTTCCAAATATCCAAAGACCTTAAACGATTAATGTGATCAGAAATCTGCTTTTTCAGTTTATGATTTGTTATGACTATAATTGTTTTGAAGACCCACATTTTAACACTGAGTTAAGAATTATGGCACGCCGATTGGTTCAAAAGTATTTTCCGCACAACGATCAAGATTTTATACACGATCTAGATGAAAAAATTACACGAGTAATATAAAAATGCACGTTTGAAAGATTTTAACACAAACAAAGTGAAAAACACACGAATCCGACATTTTTTGCACGATTTAGGGGTATAATATGCACAAACAAAAATCAAAAATTGCACGAGCAGAGGAAACTAAAAATTACACAAACAATTTTACTGCGCATACAGCTGCGCATATCATTATTATGCACATAGAATATTCATTGTGTTCTTGGTTTTCTGTACTCTTTATCGCTTCATGTATACTTAGCTGGATGTAATCGAGAATGGAAATTAAATGGCGTTGACGATGGCATGTGCTTTATTTTGCTTCTTTATTTCTTTGCTAAAACTCTATCCGATTTTTAGCTAGTGTCAATCGAACAATTATGAAGTGTTTTCATGTGATCTGAATGTGAGAATACGTTTTTCGAAAATATTATGTTTTTCTTCTATTGACCGAGATCATAACCAATATACGGAGGTATCATCTGATGCCGGTGTAAAGACAAATAATGACCCCATCGAATAATGACCGGGGGTCATTTTTCGACAGCGAAAAATGACCCCCGGTCATTATTCGACGTAGAAAAATGACTCTTTTGCCCGCAGAAAAAGTGTCACTTCCCTTAAAGTTTGCAGAATCCACGTGAAGAAAAATGACCCCCGTAGAAAAATGACCCCCTGTAAATTAAAGCTCAAATTTTTAGGGGGCAAAAAAAAAAATTGGATAAAGAAGCATATTGGTCAAAATGCTCACCTGAGCTTATTGGGAATAAAATGATGATATGTTGATCTCACAACATTATACAATTATAGCTATATTTTAAGGTAAATGCAATGATTCAGAATCTAAAGGAGTGAAAGATTTATCAAGCTTTAAGGGTTAGGTAAACATTGTTTTTGATGGTGGAAATCATCGAACTGACAGAAAAAATCAGCAGTATTATATATTATTATATTCTCCGCTTGAAAAGCGGGAGGGTATATAGTGATCGGGATGTCCGTCCGTCCGTCTGTTACGCTTTGAGGTATCCATCTCTTATCTGCAAATCCTCAAATATGAAAAGATGTGTTTGTGAAACAGCTATGCCCCTGTATGGCAACATAGCGAAGATTAAACTTTTCTTAAATGCAATTTAAATATATTGTTACCCAAAGTAGGGTCTTCACACAAGAAATACAACTGCAAAATAGGAAAGCCCTAGCACCACTTCTTCAAAAGTAATGGCTAAGGATAAGTTTTTGAAAGGCAGGTCAAACTCAAAGGTCAAAGTTGATGATTTCTTAAGAAAATGTTTAATGTAACAAGGATTACACATGTGAAGTATGAATACCCTAGCCCTTACCGTTCATAAGTTATGGCCAAGGTAAAAAAAAATCATAAGTACGGAAAACTTGAAGGTCAAGGTCACAAGGTCAAAGTTTTTAGTATCAAATGAAAGGTTATGCCAAAAAAACTACATATTTGAAGTATGAGAGTACTAGTATCTACCGTTTAAAAGTTATGGCCAAAGTAAAAATTTGGCATGTTTGTGTAAAATGGGACAAGCTCCAAGGTAAAGGTCAAAAGGTCAAATTTGGTGGTACTCAAAGTAAGGTCTTGTCACAAGGAATATGCATATTAAATATGAAAGTCATAGCTCCAATAAATGAAAAGTTATGGTAAAGGTTAAGGTTTTTGCGGACAAACAAACCGCCAGATAGACAGACGGACATACAGACGAACACGATAAAACTATATACCCCCGAATCTTCGATTACGGGGCCATAAAAAGAAATTGTCTTCAATTAACTTTTCATATTAATACACATTATAAAGAAGACGTTACAACAATGAAAATGTTTGTTCTGATTTTCATATTAAATTCTCTGAAAAATATACTCAGAACTGAGTAAAAGGGTGGAGTAAAACAAGAATTAAGGTAGAACCTATGTCGGAAAAGTCTTTGTCACAAGATTTTCAAACTTTTCAAAATGATAAATTAGTACTGCTTATCAATCAGTTAAGATATCATGATATGTTTCCTTGTTTTTTAATCTAGAACAGGCTGTGAAACTTGGTAGGGTATTTACATACTGCGACTTCACATTTTCAAATATTTTTAGGGGTACATGTGTACTTGTCATAAAGGGAATAAGAAAAATCACAAAAATACTTCTTCAAACATCGTCGTTTATAAACTTTTTTAACTGAATAATATTAAACAATATTTTATCAAGAATAATTTCTTTTTTATTCAATTAACATAAAAGATAAGTCCACCATTAAAAAAACAGTCAAATGAACTCTATTATTTTTAGTCAATTATTCACCCTATATTTGTAAATATTTTTAGACGTCTTTGTCACAATGTTTTCAATCTTCAATATGATGAAGAACATAGCCAAATGATTACAAAAAAATGATTAAAATATATACCTTTCCCCTCTAACTAATGAAAGATAGGCTTTTTACCGAGACTCATATTCTTGACCTTTTTGCACTTACTATAGAATTTAATAATTAAATGACTGTTTGGGGTTACTTTCAGATTAAATATTTATCAGAAATTGTACTTTTTCTTTAAAAAGATCATATTTAATAGAAAAATTGTAATCAAACACCAAAAATATGAATAGGTAACAAATAATTGTTAAAAGGAATGCACATCATTTCATTATAGATATCACAAAAATGTACACACGATCAAACGATCTACAACACGTACATCTTTGACTTAGACACTTTTCAACAAGATATTACACTATATAGCTGGCAACTAAAGATTTCTTACGATTTATGCATTCCTTCAAAATGGTTACATACCATTCAAATTATTACGAAAGTTGTATGTACATTGTGATTTCATTACACTAGATAGTCTTGGGTTTGTCAACTTCAGGTCTAGTTCTAGTAAATAAAAGGTGCCTACATACTGACACGCAAAAGAAACGCAACAAGCAGTAATCTACAAATGTTAGATTTTTTTATCTTATGATTTTCAAAAGCGAATAAAGTAAGGCTAAAATCACTTTTCAGAACTTCAGAGATTTGATAAAAATGTTAAATGTTTATCTGTTTACTTTACTAAGTAAAATATGACTGTTAAAACACCCCCCTCCCAGCCATTAAAGTAAAACGTGCAAGACTGTCCTAAACAACAATTGCAGCTTAATTTCTACGATACAGTAGTGTCATCAATATCGAGATCTAAGCGAAGGAATTATTCTTTGGCATTTTTAAATGCCCGTTTTTCAGATGATTAGGTCGAATTTTCTCTAACTTAAAGCAGTGTAGCCACCCTTGGACTTCCGGTACAAGGACTTTCCTTAATGCATATGATACGTAAGGCCCTGTTGAGACGTAATTTAGTGAAATTTCGCATCAGCAACTCTCCATCACCTTTACATTAAAATTTTCCAGCTAGAGCAATGGAAATGCGTACATAAGCCATTTTCAAGAAGACTTAGCATCGTTACGGGAAACGAAAGGAGAGTTTATTTTTTGAAATATTGCTGCATTACTTATGATGAACAGTAAAAAACCCTTGAAACTCCATAAAATTGCCAAATGTTTTGTTAAATATGCAATTTTTGATTTCTGTTTAGCTGACCCAAAATGACTTCCGGTTATGGTATGGAAATCGTTCAACCGTTAAATTACCGATGTTTACCGAATTGAAGATACTCATAATTTTAAGATACAATTTTTTTACTTTACAGAACTATTTCCTCCTAAAATAGGGTGTTGCTTTTCTTTTGCGTGTCAGTATATATTGCTATTAAGCATTATAAACCAAAAAATATATGAATTGAATTAAGATTATGTTGCCATGATTGAATTCTGTGAATTTCAAAATGCAGTTTTTCTACCATTTTTATTGAAGCTGTCAAGTACGGGAAAAGGTGGCATTGAATTAATTATGACGTCTTAATGGGTTAGCACAGGTTTTTAACACATTTACCAGTTATGATGTGGGTATGTGTAAAACACGAAACGAGAAACGAGAAACAAGAAACGAGAAACAATGAAATGAGATTCAGGTTAAAATAACTAATGACCTTAAAATGTCAACAAAATGGGGCAGCTTGTGCTTTTGATTTTTCATTTTGTTAGAAACTTATCTAAACTTAGGTCTGATTTATTAGCGACCTGCACAACTATCTGCACAGAAAAACCCTAAAATGTTGACAGATTTAATTAATACAATACTGTTATCTAAGAGAAATGCTTACTCAGTTTTTGCTTAAGATAATAAAGTTGTCATCAAATGATACAATTTTTGCTTTTAATGATTCTGTTGTCATTAATTGATACCTTCACTGATAAACTAATTTAATGTATTTCCGCTGGGGTACTATATAATATGTGGTCCAAAATTCGATGGTAGAACTCCAAATATACCTCTATCAAAAGAGATCGACTGGTACAGATCATATACATTTTATACCACAATGTTAAAGAAAATCTTGAAAAAGTCTTATGCAGAAGCAGTGAAAGGTAAGATGATTTAAAATTTTAAAGATTTATATAATAAGAAATGATAATTCTTTTCTCCCTTGAAATCAAAGATATGAGTATGAATTTGAATTTCAACTTTCATAGGCATAGAAGAAGAAAAAAAGAATGATGAAGTTGAGGATTACAATCCTGGAAGAGTAGAAATCCGTCCAGAATGGATGGGGTTTAAGTATACCACTATATCCTCAGATTCTTCGGAGGAAAACAAAGAAGAAAAGTCTCCTAGTGTCTTGAAGAAAAATCATCAAAAGAGAAAGGTTCAAAAAAGAAGGTTAGAGAAGTTAGAAGAAGATGTTGATGAAATTATTGAAATTTTGTCATCCCCAGAGAAATCACCATTTAAAGTTGAACCAAGTGTGACCAAAAAGGCTAAACGCCAGATTATTATATCGTCTGATTCTGAGAGTGATAACAATTCTCTTCCAAGTATTGAATCTATTTCAGACAAAGAAGAAAAGAAAACACCAGAACCAATTTTGGAAATTCAAGAATTTGAAAGACAACGACATCAGCAAAAACAGTCATGGATAAATTTATCACAGATGAAGGTGGCATACAACATATAGCGCCTCAAAATATTCCCAGAAATGAGCAGCAAATTCGGAATATGAAAAGAAAAAATGAGGAAAAAACAGATGAAATAAAAGAAGTTCTACATGAATTTGATAAGCAAACAGATAATTGTATAAGAAAGATTGATATTCGCCCAGATTTTATAGTTGTTCTTTCGTCTAATCAACAACTTTCAGACTTAAAAAGATTTTGTACCCGTCAACCCTGTAGTATATTAGGAATAGATCCAACATTTCATTTCGGGGATTTTGATGTAACTGTTACAACATATCGACATCCTATGTTAGAGGATACAACAACAAGTAAAAGAATGTTGAACAAATGTCCTGTATTTGTTGGTCCAGTTTGCATCCACAAGAAAAAAGACACACAGACATACTACACTTTTTTTTCCACTTTGATAGCCAAGGAGAAGGACTTGAGAAATATAAAAGCAATTGGTTCAGATGGTGAGGTAGCATTATCAAATGCTTCATTAATGGCATTTGAAAATGCTGTGCATTTACGATGTTTTAACCATATTAAGAACAACATATCTAGAAAGCTGCAAGATATAGGTGCATCACAATATTCAAAAAAGTGTCACTTTCAGATATATTTGGAAGCATCTCTGATTTTACAACAAAAGTTCTTGGATTAGTAGACTGTTTTACCCATATTGAATTTGATCAAAAGTTCGAAACATTACAAGAAAAATGGGAGTCTCTTGTTTTGGGATTTTGGCCTTGGTTTAAAAAACATTTGTCACATATATTTAAGCATCACATGATTCAAACAGTAAGAACCGAGGCAGGACTGCGCAATTTGGAAGTCTATACTACTAATGACAATGGGAGTATGAATAGTGCTCTACAGAGAGTGTGTGGAAAAAACCAACCACTTCCTAGCTTTATCAAAGAACTTAAGCAGTATGTGAGTACACAGGAAAAATCAAATTTTACTTGCTATTGTGCAGCAAGGAAATTTAAGATTTAAAGATTCTTACAAAAAGTTTGAAGTGCCCTTGTCAGTATGGTCCACTTGGGGGCCAACCGAACGGAAAAAACATATAGCAAAAGTCTTGAATTCTAATATTGTAGAAAATTCAAATGAGAGTATCTCAGAGCAAGAAAATTTAAATCAGAGTACTGGAACATGTAGTTCTATGCAAGAAAATTCCAAACTAAATTTGCGTGTTTCAGAACAAGGACAGATTCTTCAGAATATTATTTGTTCACTAAATGACTCAGGTATTACTGGTGTTCAGGAAACTATTTTGGAGGATATTTGGGAAAAATCAAAAACCTTGCTGCAGAAAGAACATACAATAATGTACATCCCAGAGTATCCATCAGCACGTAGAGTTTCAAGTCTCTCAAACCCTAGGAAGTGTTATTTTGTAGAATCTAATGCAAAGACAGGCAATATTCTGTGTGAATGTCATATATATAAGCTTCACAAAATATGTCACCATACTGTTGCTGTTGGTGAAACAATTGGAAAGTTAACAGATTTTCTGCAATTCAGAGGTAAAAGGTCAACAAACAGTAGTAACAATCTGACTACATCCATAAATTCACAATTACCTAGTCTGCTGGTAAAAAGCCAAATGAAAAATCAGGATGGAAAAAGGAAAAACCGGATTTGAGATTATCAGACAATATTTCTGTGTATGATCCATTTCCAATTGATACAGAAAACAATTACATCTTTAGGTTTCTAGAAAATACAAAAATAATGGTGTGTTATGGTTGTGGCAAAAAATTTCGAATATCTACAACGGATATCCCTTGTCCACCAAATGACATTGTATTGGCCAAAAAGGAATTCAGAAATTATGTTAACGAGTATGGTCAATTAAAAATGTCTTTAAAGAGGGAATTTGTACATTATCATGTGAACCCAACATGTGTTTTAAAAAGAGATGAAACATTTAATGCAGAAAAAGTTATCGTGACACAAAATGTTAAATCATTATTACAAACTGATCATAAAAAACTATTTAAAGATAAACTAGGACTGAACTTATAAACATCTCATACTTTGAAAAGAATTGTATTAAAAAGAGACATTGATATTTTGTTCTTTGACACCCCCCCCCCCCCCATATTACATTTGTTATATAGTAATTCTTATAATATTGTAGGTGAAATTTATTGTTAATGTTATGAGATATAGCTTTCCTGATTACATTTATAACATAATAATATATATACTAGTACATCATGTTCATATAAATGTTTTTCAACATATATATATAAAACGGATGTATAAATGTTTAATTTATAAATACTATGAAATTACTTAATGTTTTGTTTATTCTTTGATTATGAAACAATCAGATAAAAATTTGAGGTGAGTTATTAAATCATGTACTTTCAGCTGATATCTACCGGTATTTAAATCTCTCATGGGTTTATGGGTTTAGCTGTGCAAACTCGCTCGCTGATGTTTCACTCGGCATCTGTTTCCTAACAAAATGAAAGCACAGCAAAAGCTGCCCCCTTGGTTGACATTTTTAGGTCATTCTTTTTTTTAAATTCTGTTGTTTCTCGTTTCTGATTTCTCGTTTCTCGTTTCTTGTTTCGTGTTTTACACATACCCGTTTCTCGTTTCTGATTTCTCGTTTCTCGTTTCTTGTTTCGTGTTTTACACATACCCTTATGATGTCATACGTAGTAGGTTCTACGTTAAAAGAAATGTAATGAATATTGTGTGCTAAATCAAAAGTTTATGTCTACATGTATAGTTTTTGCATTAGAATGACTGTGTATTTTACACTAGCCCATAGCTTTAAAGAGCATATTTTTGGGTCTAATACTTACCCCACCTCCTTTTCTTATTTAGGAGGAAGTCGATCTTGAACAAAAGCAAGAAAAAACCCACCCTACCTTTATTTTTCTATAAGATGGAATTAAAAATAAGCTAAAAATAATCTACTATTATACTAATTTTTAACTGTTACTTTGCCACAATACTTTCAAGTATACCTCCACCAACATTTAACATGTTTGAATCATGGAGAAGTAAATTATGATATGATAGTACTTGTGTGAAGGCTTAACTTCATTTCAATATTTTATCTGGAGCCTCTTTCAGAATTATTGAAAGGTATAGAGTTTTATTTATATTTTTGCTTTTCATTTATTA
>PRKT01000917.1:30347-67254 GCA_003671525.1 Saccostrea glomerata | reverse complement strand
AACCTCCCCCCCCCCCCTTTTAAAAGAGATACTACATATGCATCTGCATATTATAATTTTAAATTATATATTTTTTTTAATTGTCTAACTCCTTTATAAATATGCATTTTACCTAAAGTATTCAAAATAATCTACTCTAGAAAAACAGAAATTAAGTTGAAATTCACATAAGTAAAACACTGTATAATTTTACATTTTACATTTCCATGGATACATGTATTTATGTAATCACCACACGTTGTTCAAATTTAAGACTACATGTACTACTTTTTCACATTGGGCAAATTCCACAACCCAGATGAAATGTTTCGTTTGGTTTGGTTTTGGGTTATTTTCCTTTGAAGAAATAGTCTAATCAAATATTCACAAAATGGTATGTGGAAGTTTATTTAAAATAATTATTAAATTTATTAAATAATGATTGATTCAATAATTATCATAAATTCGAACTTATCTTTATTTGAAAGTAACAGAAAAACAACAAACAAAAAATCATACAACACTTTATTTTTTAGAATATGTTTCAAAACCCAGACAACTTGTAACCTGAAAGAAACGTATAATTTTCATGTATTATTTTAGAAGTTGAAGCGGCGGTTTGAAGCCAGAATTGATTTCCTTTTTTCAATTTTATGACGAGGTGCCCGGATGTGTTTTGCCAAGCGCTTGCTTGACCTCTGTTGGATATATATGCACGGATTGTGCCATCCACAATACAATTCCGAATACATACAGAGTAGATCCTCGGTCTGTACAATAGGTCCATGAGAAGGAGCATGTTGATTCTAATCTCAAAGTTCCAACTTTTTTATTGATTTATTGATACAACAAGGAAACATCACGTCCATATCTTAGTGTCTAATGATTGTACTGTATTACTTGACACACACAGGCCTGTAAATGAAACAAAGAATTCTGCAAAATTTTCCATAGGCCTATATTGTAGTTATTTCACAGTTAAATACATTGAGAGAAGGGGAAAGGGAGAGAAAGAGGGAGTGAGAGATTATTCAAAGCTCCACATTTCAAAAATTCAAACACATTGAGAGAGAGATTATTCATCGCTCCAAAGTTCATAAATTTATACACATTGAGAGAGAGAAGGGGGGGGGGGAGAGATTATTCATCGCTCCAAAGTTCCTTTAAAAACGTATATCCTGAATCTCAAAGGGGGTAAATTTAGACTCATAGTATGGTTTTATAAATAGAAAATAAGAACCAAAACAAACATCACAGATTTCTATACAGTTTTTATTTATCGTTGTGGTTATGAAATAACACCTTGAATCACTGGCTAGCCAAATCAGAGTCCTTATCTCAGAACAAACAATCGGACAGCAGGAGGGAAGGTGACGTCATCCATTTTCAAAATGTTAATAAAATGCGAATCGCACACCATGTAAATCATTTAATGCAGTAACCCTCAGTTAAACAAATCTTTAATTTCCAAATTTAGTGTAATTATTTTTCTCAAATTTTAAAGAAAAAAAAAATAAAGGAAGTAAAATGAACTTAATATTGGAACAAATTGACCGCGTGTTTTCGGCCCCCGATTCGCTGAAGTTTGTTTCCGGTCTGATGGTTTTGTGGGGGATGTCTAATTTAGTCACGCTTCAGTTCACCACGGCCCCCTACGGCCGGTACACCCGTCCGGGATGGGGATGCCTCGTGCCTGCCAAGCTCGCCTGGTTCCTACAAGAGTTACCGTCCTTTATTGTACCGCTTATAATACTTTCAAGGTGGCGCTCTGATGAGTTAGTGAATATCCATGGAAACAACAAGATTTTGATCGGATGCTTCCTAGTACATTACTTTCACAGGTGAGATTTCGTAGCCCTTTTTTTGTAAGTTACGTTGTTAATGTTTTTTGAAAGGTAAAAAAAAACTGGAGCATATTCGAGAGTTCTTTTCTAAATTTCTTATTGCCAATTAAATTTTGTAATAAAATTTAATTGATTTGTTCACTCGTCACTGTACCAAATACAGATTACGATCATGTGCGAACCAGGGGATTTTCAGGGTTGTATTTTTTAAGTTAATTATATCTTTTTAGAGGGGGTTTCACAAAAGCATTTAAAAAAATCCGACACAAGGATATAAAAAAATGCAAACAACTTTACAATACCCGAAAACCCTATTTCGGAGGGGGATGGGGAATATCTAAAAATACATTTTTAGATGCTTGTCTCAAATTCACCCGCCAATGTTTTCTAAGATGTTCTACTTCATCTTTTTACTACATCGACTGTACATAATTTCTATTACTCTGAAAATCGCAGGCGGTGAGGTGGGGATGGACTATCTTTATACCTGTGCTTGACCATTGATGTTTTTTTTCAAAAATAATTTACCTTGATTTCAGGACTTTCATTTTTCCGCTAAGGATAAGGGGAGGTAAACCTATTCCTTTGTTTCCGTTTGTGGCTGCCGTTTTCTTCTGTTCAATGAACGGCGCTTTGCAGACGTACGGAATACTCCTACCCAATACCCAGATCCACCACTGGTTCCAGAAGGCAAGATTCTGTCTGGGTATGTTATACCAAATAGAACTAAATTTTCCGCTGTTTGTTTTGGCTTATCAACGCAAATGACTCATAAAAAGGAAGCGAACTGGTGTTTAATTTCTAAAATGTTCATACGCATTAAAACCCTTACAGAAACATTTTTTATTTATTTATTAGGTATTATGTTATTTTTTACGGGGATGTACATTAACATCCGGTCTGACATTTTGCTGACGTCACTAAGGAGAGAGAAAGAAGGCACATATCAAACTCCAAGAGGTAGTTAGACAAAATTTTAGCTGAATGTTCCCCGTTCTTTTATTCATGTAGTATTCTGGTAAAAATGCATAGAGAATTGTATGTTGTTTAAAAACTTCTCCTTGAATTATTATCGCTAAGGTTGCCAACTTTATGTTATTTTTATCACTAGAATTTCTATTCAAGTACGTCTCTGGTGCTAACTTTTATTTTTATCCCTAGGATTTCCATTCGAGTACGTCTTTGGTGCTAACTTTTATTTTTATCTCTAGGTTTTCTATTCGAGTACGTCTCTGGTGCTAACTTTTATTTTCATCCCTAGAATTTTTTTTCGAGTACGTCTCTAGTGCATAATACTATTTTTATCCCTAGGATTCCTATTCGAGTACGTGTCTGGTGCTAACTTCTTGGGAGAAATAGTGGAGTGGATCGGTTTTTCTGTGGCGTGTTGTAACCTCCCCTCTCTAGCCTTTGCTATTTTCACCCTGTGTAATATCGGCCCTAGGGCTTTCCATCATCACAGGTACATGTATTATACTGAGTATAGATACACTTCATTTCAAAAAGAATATAGAAGTTTAAATGGCATTGAGCTCACTTACATCATTTTCCTTCAGCAATAAAAGCAATGTATCATTACACCTAGTGACGCTTGTGATCGCTTGGTTTATACAATTTAATTTATTTTGTAGATTTTATCGGGAGAAATTTGAGGATTATCCAAAAGAAAGAAAGGCTCTGATTCCGTTTCTTCTGTGAGACAGGGTTTCAACCACAGAATCACGGGGATCATGCAATAAATACACTTACATGTGTATATACATATCACACTTTTCTCAGAACTTCTAAAGTTATGAAAAATAAAGAGGAAAAAAAAATATACTGTCTCATTTTAATATCAATTAACATATTCCTGAACACTTTTACGAATGATTGATGTTATGCATGTTATTTTAAGCACGTTGGATTTACTTTTAACTAACTTTGGCGGTAACTTCCATGAGAGTTAACTTCCATTTGCTACAACTTCATTAAACAAGTACCCTGGACCACCTTGGGGCAAAATTAAATGTATCACCTTCGATTGATTGATTGATTGATTCTATATTGTTTAACGTCCCTCTAGAGAATTTTTCACTCATATGGAGACGCCAACATTTGCCGATGGAGAGCTGCAAATTTTGTCCTTTACTCGGCACTCAGGGCCATAGAGCAGGCACCTTCACAAAGAAATACGCACGCTAACTCTCGATTCCCGCCTACATTTTGGAACCATTTAATTCAATATAAATAACAATTTGGCCATAAAATCTTTGTTTAATACAAAGAACAGTTCAATGGTAATTGAATAATTGTCTTAATACCAGCGCTAAAAAGTAAATTATCCATAATTCCAGCTCTTGAAAAAAGGGGGGTAGACGATATTTTCCACTAAAATCGGAGTTTAAAGCATCACCATATTTTGAAATAGTCTTGGAAATAATTAAATGTTCCTTCTATCTTTTCTAATGTTTTAGACAAATAAATAAAACATAAATATATCAATAAAATATAATGTTTCAAATGTAAATCGCTTTGAAATTGGTGGAAAATAAGCATTTTTATCGTTTTTTGTCAATAAACATATGTTCCACCCCGTGTCACACAAAAAGCTTTGGTATGAATTTGTGAAATAACATTCCAAATTACCTGTTAAAAGGAATTTTTGTGACACGGGGGGGAAAGATGTTTTAAAAATATTTTCCGTTTTCCGTTGATTTCTATAGTGAAAAACTCAAGTTTTACCAAAATTTTAGAGTTATCTCTCTTTGTTTTCCCAAATAAGTAATGTTTTATGAAAATCCATATAATTATCTATAAAAAATATTTAAAATTAATCGAACATGTTAACTTTTGAAAATTGACTTGGAGGTAGGCGGGAGAACAATACTATCGTTCGCAGTTCTTTTAACAATATCCCTAGTTCTTCAGAAAATTAGCAATTTTTTTTTATAAGTTCTGTTTAAGTTGAATATCTAAATATCAAACCGCCTACCGATTTGATGTACAAATAACAATCTGCACATACAAAATTCTTAAAAAACAAGAAATGTTTATAAAACAGTTAAAACCCTGCAACATAATTAGTATTTTTCTAAATCCAAGAGGCATGATTCTGTCAGTAATTGCTAGTTCATACGTAAAAGAGAACTTGATCGACATATTGTTTTGATAAATCTGTACAACAAAATCTCATTTTATCATGTGCATACTCTTCAGAGGAAATGGAAAGAAATAAAGGGAAACTGCAAATAATTGAAATATTCATAGGTCTAAGGGACATAACTCTTTAAAAGATCTTACCAAAACAAAACATGACCTTGATATTCTTATGATAAATCTTTGTTACGAACTCCATTCAGTATGTGCAACTTTTGAGAAGAAAAAGAACGGACACTGCTAATAACTGGAAATTTTCTTAGTCCAAGAGGAATTATTCTGTCAAGAATTGGTCGATAGTACAATGTACTCAAAACAGGACTTGACTTAGGTGTGCTTGTGATAAATCTGTTTACCAAATTCAATCTCAGTAAAAGCAACCTCTGTGAAGAAACAGAACGGCAACTGTTGGTGGACAGACCTACCGACAGACAGCAGCAAAGCAATATGCCTTCCCTTCTTCGAAAGGGAGCATAAAAAAAATTAATTGTTAAAATTGTATTTACAATGCAAATAAATATACAAGTCCTATGCACTTATTTATTTTTAACGTTATTTTGAATTTTCTGAATTACAGTTTGAATATATTTTATTAATACACAACAGCACTTCTATTTGTCTAACATATGATAAAGTTTGGTTAGTTTGAGGATTTGTCAATCAAACACGTCCCAAAAGTCGTAGTTTTAATAATATCCAGATAGAATAAGTTCAATTTTTTATGTTACCAGGCGAAATGCTCTTACAACAAAACATAATATTATACAAAAAATTTGTAAAAAAAAAAAAAATAAATAAATAAATATTTACACTAAATCTGCGTCGAAATAACTTTATTAGTTTCCGCAAAATGCCACACTCTATTATTTTTCTAAAACATTTAAAAAGATATATATTATCCAACTGGAACTCCATAATTTTCACGATCTTTCCTTTACCAATCTATTCTATGTGTCATAATATATGTACATGATTTATAAAATCAACTTTAAATCATAATTCTCTATTTTTCTTCTGCTTCCTGGTCAAATATATCTTAAACACTTCCTAAACTTCTCTAAATTTATTTTTAGGTTAAAACAAAATCTTGTAAGTTATCATGACTGCTCAATACAATGTAAGCAATTCTTTTAGCATTAGTTTCACGCTCTCTAGTCTATAATTATAAGGGTTGTTCGATTAGACAATTGAACTAAACAGATGGAGATAATGAACAGTATTCAAGCTCAAAATTCCATTACAGATGTTACATAATAGTAGCAGAGCAAGCACATCCAAAATCGTCAGAAGTTCATGTATAATCAGCTACCATGAATTAGCATCACATACCGATTGGTCACTCCCGGCGTGTGCTTATTGTAAGGTTCAAGAGAAAACGGAAAAATCAAACACGACAATGCAGTGTATAAATGATGGTCTAGCAGGAAAAAAAGCCAGTCATTTCATTTAATATGATAGATTATAATTTCAGACACATAAACACAAAATATAATATAATATAAAACTGTAACAAAAAATATATTTACATGTACTGTTATATCAAACACAAACAAGATTGGCACAGTTCACAATAACTTATGCCATATTTATTGCATAATTTTAAAATTTCAAAATCAATTGTAACTCGTGCTATAATTGTCGATGTTATAAAGACAATTTTGCACAACAATATATTTTCAACATTCCTCCCTTCTTCCTTTCTTAAAAAAGGGAATACATCCTCCTGAATTACAAACAATAAACAATGCATGATATAAAACAAGACACTATAAAGCAAATCAAACAAACAAAATTAATACAAAATTAATAGTTTGCTCTCTTGAAAATACAAATTTCAAGAGACTGAATTTTTTTGTTTATCCAACCTGTATCTAAATAAAAGAAGTTATCTGTACAATAAAAAGACAACTCAATGACATTTGAACTTGAATGAAGTTAAACTTAATAAATTACTGTAAATCAATTTTTTTTATTTAGGAGAACTTTTGCGTCAAACATTTAATTTTTTCGTATGAACATATTATGATATAAGACATAGAACAATAACACGAAATAAAAAATAAAAAAATAAAATTAAAATAATAAAAATATATTAAATAAAATATATTCATCTCCCTTTAAAATTCAGAGTATCTATCTCGCGAAAACAATTTGTCCCAGAAGATTTAAGGATTAACAGTAATCAGGCATTTTTTTTAAACAATAGCTATCTGAGAAAAGGACATAAAAAAGAAAACCCCTAGGAACTCCAAATGTGGAATCGGATGCTATAGAGGAGAAAACATCCCCCCTTTGATTCGTCATACTCGCCTTGAGTCATATGCATCGATCAGATAGAAAGTGGGAACATTTTCTGTTAAATTAACAAAAAAACAAAAAAAACCTATCACTCGGTATAAAACATGTCTGTCAAAATAAGGCACAGTGATATAATGTAGATGCTTACAATGTCGTTATATATATAACAGCAATAGAATTTTACGATATGCTGACGTGAACGGGAGTGAAATCCGCGTATCATCAATTTAATTGTCAGTAGCCTGCCTCGGTTTAAATATTGGTTCAACCCGGAGCATGCTTTTGATTGATTGATTGTATATTGTTTAATGTCTCTCTCGAGAATTTTTCACTCATATGGAGACGAAGTATGCTTTTGAATATCAAATGACTTGCCAGACGTAAACTTTATCTACACGTGATTGCGGAATGTGAATGCATAAATAAGAGATGTTGACGATAGGGGACACTGAAGTTGCCCTGTTTGTCAAACAGTTTAGTTGTTAGTTGGCCATCATCGTAATCAGTAAAACATTCAAGTTAGAAACGGAAGGAACAGTTTGTTTGGCGCCATTTATTTCATTTTCATTAGGATATGTCGAGTTGATATATATGAGTGAACGTTACTATTTTTTATTTATAATACGGCGTCGATACATCTAAATGTCGAAATGAAGACCACAACAGATTTTTCCTCTTCTCAGATGAAGTTTTGAATAGTTTTTGCCAGCTTACTTAAAAGCCATAATGAGTTTTAGCTCCATATCCCAGAAAAAAAATTAACACACCTTCTATTGAGTACCTTTAAAGGCAAGTATACTGAATCCGTAGTCATTGTTTTAATTCAGCACCATTTCGTAGTAAAAGTTCGATAATACTGTCATGACTACAAAAGCATGCTATGTAAAGTGGACTCTTGTTGTCTTTATTGCATAAGTTGACAGAAGCATTGTTTTTTAATAATACTTGGACCGTTCTGTAATGTCCGTTTTCACAAGCTATGTAGAGCGGACTGGTTCCCTCGTTGTCGCATAGATTAGTGTCTGCCCCATTGTTCAATAAAAGTTTAACTATGTCTTCATTACCATTGAAACATGCAAGGAACAGCGGGCTGCAGTTGCCTTTATTACATAAATTTACATCAGCACCTAAACTCAGTAAAAGTTCAATTGCGTTGCAATTTGAGTGTGCACAAGCTATCCACAGAGGACTGTTTCCATCACTATCACATAAATTGATGTCGGCCCCGTTGTTCAGTAACAGTTTTGCCGTGCTATCATGTCCATTTTGACAAGCTATATATAGAGGACTGGCTCCATTCTTGTTACATAAATTGATATCGGCACCGTTATTCAGTAACAGTTGCACCTTGCTATCATGTCCATTTTGACAAGCTATATAAAGAGGGCTATCTCCATCATTATCACATAAATTGATGTCGGCACCGTTGTTCACTAATATTTGTACAGTGCTGTAATGTCCATTTTGACAAGATATATAAAGAGGACTGTATCCATCATCATCACATAAATTGATGTCGGCACCGTTGTTTAGTAATAGTTGCAATGTGCTAGTATGTTCATTTTGACATGCTATATAAAGAGGACTGGCTCCATTTTTCTTACATAAATTGATGTCGGCACCGTTGTTCAGTAACAGTTGTACCATACTATCATGTCCTTTATAACAAGCTATATAAAGAGGACTGGTTCCATCATTATCACATAAATTGATGTCGGCACCGTTGTTCAATAACAGTTGTACCGTGCTATCATGTCCTTTATAATAAGCTATATAAAGAGGACTGGCTCCATTCTTGTTACATAAATTGATGTCGGCACCGTTGTTCAGTAACAGTTGTACCGTGCTATCATGTCTATTTTCACAAGCTATATAGAGAGGACTGAATTTTTCATGATCACATAAATTAATGTCGGCACCGTTGTTCAGTAACATTTCCACCATGTTATCATGTCCATTTTGACAAGCTATATAAAGGGGATTGAATCCATCATCATCACATAAATTGATGTCGGCACCGCTGTTCAGTAATGTTTTGACCGTGCTATCATGTCCATTTTGACAAGCTATATAAAGAGGATTGGCTACAGTTTTCTTACATAAGTTGATCTCAGCATCGTTGTTCAGTACCAGTTGTACTGTGCTATCATGTCCATATTGACAAGCTATATAAAGAGGACTGAATCCAACATTATCACATAAATTGATGTCGGCACCGTTGTTCAGTAACAGTTGTACCGTGTTATCATGTCCATTTTTACAAGCTATATACAGAGGACTGACTCCCTCATTATCACATAAATTTATGTCGGCGCATTTGTTCACTAACAGTCGAACCATGCTATCATGTCCTTTTTGACAAGCCATATAAAGAGGACTGGCTCCATTCTTCTCACATAAATTGATGTCAGCACCGTTGTTCAGTAACAGTTCCACCGTGCTATCATGTCCATTTTGACAAGCTATATTAAGAGGACTGGCTCCATTCTTCTCACATGAATTGATGTCAGCACCGTTGTTCAATAACAGTTGTGCCGTGCTAGTATGTCCATTTTCACATGCTATATAAAAAGAACTGGCTCCATTCTTCTCAAAAAAATTGATGTCGGCACCGTTGTTCACTAACAGTTGCACCATGCTATCATGTCCATTTTGACAAGTTATATAAAGAGGACTGATTCCATCATCATCACATAAATTAATGTCGGCACCGTTGTTAAGTAATAGTTGCAATGTGCTAGTATGTTCATTTTGACATGCTATATAAAGAGGACTGGCTCCATTTTTCTTACATAAATTGATGTCGGCACTGTTGTTGAGTAACAGTTGTACCGTACTATCATGTCCATTTTGACAAGATATATAAAGAGGACTGGCTCCATTTTTCTTACATAAATTGATTTCGGCACCGTTGTTCAGTAACAATTCCACCGTGCTATCATGTTTATTTTGACAAGCAATATAAAGAGGACTGAATCCATCATTATCACATAAATTGATGTCGGCACCGTTGTTTAGTAACAGTTGTGCCGTGTTATCATGTCCATTTTGACAAGCTCCATCAAGAGGACTGGCTCCATTCTTCGTACATAAATTGAAGTCAGCACCGTTGTTCAGTAACAGTTGTACTGTGCTATCATGTCCATTTTGACAAGCTATATAAAGAGGACTGGCTCTATTCTTCTTACATAAATTGATGTCGGCACCGTTGTTCAGTAACAGTTGAGCCATGCTATCATGTCTATTTTCACAAGCTATATAGAGAGGACTTGCCCCATTCTTCGTACATAAATTGACGTCGGCACTGTTGTTGTTCAGTAACAGTTGTACCATACTTTCAAGTCCATTTTCACAAGCTACCCAAAGAGGACTAAGTCCATCAATTTCACATAAATTGATGTCGGCACCGTTGTTTAGTAAAAGATGTACCGTGCGTTCATGTCCATTTTGACAAGCTATATAAAGAGGACTTGCCCCATTCTTCGTACATAAATTGATGTCGGCACCGTTGTTCAGTAACAGTTGTACCGTGCTATCATGTCCATTTTCACAAGCTACCCAAAGAGGACTAAGTCCATCATTTTCACATAAATTGATGTTAGCACCGTTGTTCAGTAACAGTTGTACCGTGCTATCATGTCCATTTTGACAAGATATATAAAGAGGACTGACTCCCTCATTATCACAAAAATTTATGTCGGCACCGTTGTTCAGTAACAGTTGCACCGTGCTATCATGTCCATTTTGACAAGCTATATAAAGAGGGCTATCCCCATCATTATCACATAAATTGATGTCTGCATTGTTTTTCAATAACAGCTGTACTATGCTATCAAGTCCATTTTGACAAGCTATATAAAGAGGACTATCTCCATCAATATCACATAAATTGATGTCAGCACCGTTTTTCAATAACAGTTGTACCGTGCTATCATGTCCATTTTGACAAGCTATATGAAGAGGACTGACTCCATCTACATCACATAAATTGATGTCAGCTCCATTTTTTAATAAGGAGGTTATAGTTTTATTACGTATTTCTCCGTCATTGGTATCCTTTCCAGCTTCTTTTAAATGTTCTTCGTTATTTGAAGCAGCACAAAACAATGGACTTATCATGTTATCACTGATCAACTTGTTCACATCGCTACCGAGATTAATTAATTCTTTTATTATTACAAAATTATGATATGAGCAAGCAATGTGAATTGGTAAAAGTTTTTTCCATTTTTCTTTCATTCCTGTTTTTTTTAATTCATCGCTGAGAGAAGTTAATAGATTCAAATCGCCATTTGCACATATAGCAGAGAATATAGGATATCCCTTTAGCTTCTTTTCAGGGATACGTTTTAAAAAAAATGAAGAAATATCAGTATGACAAAATACGATCAGTCCGATCAAAGGACATATTTCATCTTCCACATCAAGAAAATGAAGTCTTGAAATACCAGATTCCTCAAATAATTTTGAAAATTCAAATCTGTCAATTTTACATTTAATTCTTTCAAGAAGCTTTCCGGGTGAATCAATTTTTTCCTTCAGAGATTTTACCACACTTTTATTACGTAGACATGGATTGAGTAGAACATCTACAAGGTGTTCTGTTTGCATGTCAATGATAAACCTGTCCACAAGATCATCAATGTACTCTTCAGGAAGGTAAACAGTGAAGGGATCGCGATCTTCCTCTTCTGTATCGTCTTCTATTTTCACCCGTCGTCTCAGAAAACCACTGTCTGCGTACTGTATCGTCTCTTGTGGACAATCAACACCAAACACCAGAGTCGTTATCTCCATTATAAAGTCGTGAAGGAATTGGAAAGCATTTCCAACACGTTTGACATAAGACCCTTTCAGTTCATTAAGAGTACTACGAATGACAGAAACATGTGTGCTTTCTTGTAACTCACACATTCCTAAAATGTCTTTAAATTTCGTCACACAAATATCATCTTTTAAAATAGCCTCGATTTTCAAGTTGTTTTTAAAAGCTACAATCAAAATAAGTGAGCAAAATTTTTTCTTATCTGTTTTCTTCCAAATTTCAATTTCCTTTTTAATAAATCTGTACGGATTTCTGAAGAAATCAACACTGTTTTCGTTGTAGTTTGCATCCCTTGAAAAAAGCTTACAAAGCAATGGGAAATAAGCTTCTGTTTTGATTATTTCGTTAACAACCTTTTCGGATAAATGCAGATTCTGTGAATACTGATTAAAGATGGCTTTTTTCTCTCTAACCGTCAATCCATTTGCTTCGTTGTCAATTTCTACTGCAGTGGATTCATCCAATAAGTTACCCTTGATTCTTTTGTCATGAAAGACACATCTTCTACATGATGTTAATAGTTTATTCTTCTTCAAGCAAATCTCCAGCGTTTTCTCTAAACTTTTCCATGAGTGATATAAAAGTTCATCTAACGACTCCTTTCCCAAAGGATCATTAAACACAAATAATATTCGATTTTCTGAGACTCTGGTTGAACAGATCTTTTTAATTTCTTCCACCTTATCCACCGGTATGACATTCCATCCCTGCTCTTTTAGAAGAAGTGCAATATGTTGAATTATTGCAGATTTTCCGGATCCAGAATTTCCAACAACCGTGATAAGATTAATACTTCTAAGTTTTTTTTCAACAACTTCACTAGCTCTTGTAGGAATGAAGGCAATGTCGTCTTCTCGCCAATTGTCCAGAATCTCTTTTACCAGAATGTTTTCTGAAAAAGATATTTTTTTAGATAATAAGAATAAAAAACAGAAAATAGGAAATTGTTAAATCATATTATTTTTCTTGGTAAAATTTATAATTGTCTACATAGCTTGTTATGTTAAATTAATCTGAATTTAGAATTGAAACATATTGTCGCAATGTTAATTGTAAATGCGACATATATTTACTACAAAAAGTATGTAATTTAAAGTATTACAAATAGAAGCGAATGTAGGTACTGACTGTTAATTGTGGTTTATCATAAAAGTACAAATAAAAATATGAATGGAAAGAATTCTCATGCCATAACATAGAAAAAAAATATGAATAGGGGGTTATTCAAAAATGATATAAAATTTCACTGCAAGCAATTATTTTGAACTCTTACACATAGACAGAAATGTAGTTAATTGGCTTATTATGCTGTAAATTCTAAATTCACGTTGGGAATATAATAGTTAACTTGCCAATATGTAGATTTGTAAATTTCTCACTCTAGGTAATTAAAAAAGAGACCCACGGACCTTCACTAAGCATGCTATTTACTTAACACCCAGAGGCTGATCAGAGTAACAAAAAGAAAATGCACTTCCATTTTATAACAAGTTCTGCATCTCATCCCAAAGGAACAACTGACCCTTAGGCCATATATTTCAAAATTAGCAAATTTTATGATTAATCGGTTCATTAATACCAAAAAGTAGATTTTAAAGCATTAATTTATTTTGAGACTATGTAAACCCCCAACTCCGACCCAGGGGGGAGGGCAGGGGGGGGGGGGGGGGGGGGGGCATAAAAATATGCAAGATGCACCTTTTTTCATCATGAATAAATATACTTGGATCATTGGTATAAATCCCTGGAGCAAAGAAAAAGATTTTCAAAGAATTTTTTCGGAGTTTTTTCTCTATGTAATCAATAACGCTCTGTTCTAACAACAGAACCCATGACCCTGGGGCCATTAAATTCACAATTTTCAAAAACACACTCTTAATTATCATAACCATGTATTTAGTTAGTTTATTTAATACTCAGGAGCAGAGAACAAGATTTTCTAAGAATTAATGCAGCACTTTTCAGATACCTTAATAGTTCTATGGTTAATATGTAAAAGCTTACTTTGATCAATATAGTGTATGCCCTTGCACTAGATCGATTTATTAAGACCCCCCACATTACCCTCCGATATACTTGCATGCAAGTATACGGCAGTGTCAATTAAATACGTAATGTACAGAAAATATATTAATGAAATAGTGAAGAAGACATTAAATTCTAGTTATTGGCCAATAGAATATCTGTAAATAATATTTTATTTAATTACAGAATGCAAATTTTGTTGAGAAAATATTACTTGATCTCTCTCTCACTGCATACAAACTACGTCACGTTCTAAGAAATGACGTCATATTGACAAGTATATTGCCATCAGTGACTTCTGTGGGATTAAACAAATGACAAAACAACACGCTGTAGTAAGTTTTTATGTAGTTTGATGATTTCTTACTGGTTAAATAAGCAGATAAACACATTTTGTGGTATATTAAAAGAAATGTTGAATGACGTATATTGTATATGATGTCATAGTCAAGTTTTCCCGTACAAATTAGGCTCCGCTTCCTTCTTGTAACCTTAACTGTGCTGCGTAGAAAACACACTCTTGCTCAACATAACTATGTACTTAAATAGTTTATTTAATACCCAGGGGCAGAAAAGAAGGTTTTTAAAGAATTTATTTTCACTTTATAATCACTAGAACTCCACGCTTACACCAGAACCCCTGACCCTGGGGTCATGAATTTCACAATTTTGGAAAAAGCACACTTTGTCATCGTAACTATGTACTTGGTTAGTTTATTTAATACTCAGGAGCAGAATAGAATATTTTCAAAGAAATAAATCATTTTTACTATATAATCTATATATCCCCACCCTAGCACTATAACGCCTGAGCCTGAGGTCATGAATTTCACAATTTGGTAGAGGACTCAATGCTCATTACATTCATGCCAACAGTTTGCCTGCTTGATGTCCAGGAGTAAAGAAGAAGATTTTATTTAAAGATTACAATAATTTTTGTGGTTTTGGCCCCACCCCTCCAGCCCCAGGGAGCCGGGATCAATTAAATTCACAATTTTTGTCCCCATTAACCTTTAGGTACTGTACACCAAATTTGGTTGAAATTGGTTCAGTGGTTTCAGAGAAGAAGATGAAAATGTTAACACACGACGCATGATGACGGACGAAAATGGATAGAATAGGTCACCTGAGTTACCCAGGTGACCTAAAAATATACAACATGACAAACGGATAAAAGGGAAAGTCAGTTATAAGTTAACATATTTACATTTGCTAATGTCTTTCCTTATATGACAATATAAATTAAACTGACGTTCAATTTTCAATGACATGCAGTTTGACAAACTGCACGAGACTATTAGAAAGTCTTGACTGTTTCGTCATATGACAACGTAGTTACGTTCTGTTGCATTTCGATAACAATGTCCAAATAGCGCCTATTTTTCCTTGTAACAAGAATAAAAATAAAATATAAATATAAAAAATAAAATATCATTTTTTTAGAGTTTCATTGGGATGTGACATGAAGTCGGTACGTTATCAAATTTACTATACCGCCCTTCGGGCGTTACTTTATTTTATTCCGTGACCGACTTCATGTCACATCCCAATGAAACTCTAAAAGTGATATCTTTTTCTTAAATCCACCACTTTTAGTGAATGCGTCGCTGTGATTGTTTGGTTACTATAAGATTGATATAGAATGACTTTTGTTCTTGTTAAAACAAGGTTAAGTGAAGTGAATTGGGGAAGTCTGACTCTATATCTAGTGGTAGACTAGGTTTTTTCAACAGGTATATGAAAGTGTTCTTCTACAATTACAACATTACTTTCTAAGGAAAGTCTACATAAGGTGCCATCATTGGCATGTAAAAACTCCCTGACACATAAACTATGTTTTGCAGTTCGTGTACATCGAGAACTTTCATAGATTAATTCATGAAATAAGTTTACGTTCTTTTCCTTATAACAAGACAGACATTTATGCAATGAATCGATCATTTTGCTGTGTAGTTTGCATCATAGTTCTGACGTCTAGAATGGTATCATGGATATTTTCTTAGTTAAAAAACTTTGTTAAAATTGCAAGAATCTAATGGAAACATATTCCACATTGCTTATACTGAGAAATGTATTTATCAAATTTATTTTAGCATGCACACTTGTCTCCGCCATATATCGTATACAGAAAATATTTTAATGACAGTATTTTTTATAATCACCTTTGTTTTCGGTCTTTGTTTTCAATTCTTGCAAATCCTGTTCCACAGAAGATAACTTTTCCATTAGATATTGGTTATTCTTATATTCTCCCGTAAGTTTTTCTATGACTGTTGTTTCGTACTCCTCTTCTAGGGCCTGACTTTGAATATAACTCAGTCCAGACATGTAGTCTTTGTTTGTGTACGTTTGCAGTCTTTGGCAGATATCAGAAAGGATTGACCACGTGTCATCAAAATCTGCCTTTGAGGTTGAAGCCGAACTTATGTGTCCAAACATGTTGTTTCTTATCATCCTTATCCTCTCAACGTCATCACCTGTTGTTGTTTCCCTCGCTGACGGCATCGTGTTTCCACCCCAACCGTTTGTTGGACGTGGAATCTTTGTACATATATTTCTTATCAGAGTATATAACAGTGTAATGTCAAATTTCTTATAACCATCTGTTTTGGCGCCTATGAGACGAAGTTCTTGCTCGGGGCGTATGTTTTTATAAATTGATGATGATTTCACTTTGCTATGGACAAGACCAGGAGGTACTTCCATTTCTAAGACATCTCTACAGGCCTGGGTCAGTTCTTCGTTTATTGCCATTCCGAGTTTGGCAAACCTAGAACGGCCGCCTGGGTCTGGTCTAGAAGCCATTCTTTGGGTTCTTGTTGTTTCATAAACACTCTGAAGTGAAAATGACTTATCAATTTATCAGTTTATCAATTTGATATTTTTGCAAAGGTTTTAAAGGATGTTATTTCGTCGGGTTTTAAAACGAGACATTACATAGTTAGGGGATCGTTAATTCTCCTTCTTAAAATTGTTGAACTTGAAAGGAGATAGTGCTCATGATCTCAAAATCTAACAGAGACACTATTTTTTCCCTCTAATTTATCTGTTTATCTCTTTATCTGCAATACGTTAACCTTGGACAAAACATTTAAGTGGGTGGGGCTATGGATTTCATATTCCACTGGTGTTTTTCTTGTGACAATATCATTCTTTCGGTACCACCAAATTTGACCATGTGACCATTGCGTTTTACCAATTTTTACCAAAACATTTGACCATAGCTGCCATAACTTTCGAATGGTTAAAGCTAATGCATTAATACATCAATATGTATTTACTGTGAAAAGGCTTTTCATTGAGTATGATTGATTGTATTTTGTTTTTGTTCCTCTCGAGAATTTTTCAATCTCTAGTGTCTACAATTTTTCACTCATATGGAGTGCCCACCAGTTGCCGGTGGAGAGCTACAAATTTTGTCTAGTACACGGTACTTAGGGCTTTTGTGCAGGGAGGGTTTTTTTGTGCCAGGACCTACTGCTACACAGGACCTCGGATAATACGGTCTCATCTGAAGATCCATTATCCATGTCCCACAGTGGGATTCGAATCCCCTTTAATTGAGTATGAAAATATTTGACTTTTTGACATTTTAGAGTTTGGCCCATTTTGAAAAAAAAAAGCCTTGACGAGAACTTTTGAACCATTGTTACTAAGGCTTTCATTTTTCACATTCCGTGTGACAAAACTTTTCATTGGATACCAAGATTTTTAACCTTTTGACTACGCTGCATACTTTAAAACTTATTTTTTTTTGTTTTTATCGAAATTTCTTGTCCTGTTGTTTTGGGGAAAAGGTGGTAGAATCGTCCGGTTAAAGGGAAGTGATGCATTTCTTTAATTTTTTTGTACAAAAGTTTTTATCCGAAAGTGTTAATAATTATTTCTGTGACACCTTTGGATAATTATTCTAGGATTAGGAGAGTAGGATAGTAGCATAACTTTTTCATGATACAAAGATAATTTTACATAGTTATTATTTCCGAGGTAGTGTTGAACTTTACAAGTTTTCATTAAGGTATATTTTCATATCTATAAATGTCACATGATAATGTCATGGTGTAGTGCTTCCTGTAGTATAAGTCCCATGAAAGTCTATTGAATATATAGTGATAGCAGACGTTTTGTCAACGACTTTACCGATTTACAAAAAAAGTAAACCGTCGATTTTTTTTATATGTGTGCTGTATTACAACGCACTTAAAAATTACACACTTCGAATTTTTTTTTAAAGTGCGTTAAATTTGGGATCAAATCAACCATATTAACGCACTTAGGTATGATGATTAATTTAACCCGTTTGATAACTCTTCGGTGATGTGGCTGTTTTAGGATGTGAAAGTGAGCGATTTTGATTGTTTTATACTTTGAAAATTCCTTTCCTCTTCTGAATGTTTTACTGTACTATTTTTTTTTCAAGATTGCATGCATTTAATGTAAACAAATATTTATTGAAAGTTTTCATCGTCATACCAGTTATATAATTATACAAACACGTGTACCAATATTTGGGTGTAGCATGGGCATCGGTACCAGTAGGGGAGGGGGTAAGCACACAAATGTTTTGCAAAAATATGCATATTAAATGCATTGAAAATTTGGGTTTACCTTGGGGTTGGGGTGGGTTCAGATGGAGCTTTACTTTCAACTTGCTACCGACGGCTATGTACAATGTATAAGAAAAAAGAATTGGTCTGAGAAACCTTTTACTCGTCTTCTCCTTGTTCTACATTAGGTTAAATAAGTACATGTAAATTAAAATTTTTCGAAAGATGTAAGAATAATAATGAAAATGAGTCCCTCATTTACTAAAATCTACGTCTAGATATTTTTTTACATATAAAATTTTCAAAGTGCGTAAAATGTCTTATAATGATATATTGCGTTGAGTGTGTTCCAAATTAAGCACACCTTAAAAAAAATCAAAGGACTTTTATTTTGTCCCATTTTTACGCACTTCCACAAACATCTTTAAAGTGCTTATATTTTTTCAAAGAGTGAAGTCACAATGCTGCCTTAACATGTCCGCGTATAACACTACATATACAAGAAACACATATTGACGCAAGCGTCAAAAATCGACCGCAAACCAATTGGTCTTTTCAATGAGGCGAACCGAAACTGGAATTCTTGATCTATTATAATAAAAATATCTTTTATTTACCTGTATATTTATATATACCTATGATATCGATCAGTTGTATGCGACATTACAGGATTTTCTTCCATACGTAATACATGTACTTTTAATTATTTCATGTACGAGGGGTGATCAAAACGTTCGCAAACTATCTATATTTACAAAACCACAATTCAGATTAGAATGAAATTCGGTACACGCATAGCCACACACAAGATCTATAAATAGCATATGCTGAGTCAAATTTTTCTCCTTGTTTGAGACGTCACAATGTGAAAATGACGTCACTATGTAGGTCACTTCTGACGAAAAATGACTGTCTCGTTCGAACTCGTTCAACAAACGACTGTACAATGCATTGTATGTCTTAGAAATCCCTCTGCAGTATCACATAATAAATTTGTACACAGTTTAATGAGATAAATGAGTTCCTGTTAATTCAATTAATGATTGGATGTATCGTTTTAGTGAAGGAAGGCAGATGGTAAAAATGATACTTGTTATCTTGCACAGTGAAAGCAAGTTTGAAAAGATATGTATTTTTAATTAAGCAATTTGCTTTCAAAGACTTCCAATTAACACTTTGAAAAAAGTTGAATACTTGAACAATAATATAATTATTAAATACCTAAGATATCGTTTACTTCAGATTTTAACATATTAGATACGATAGAAAGGATGCACCTATTCGCTATCCACCTTAAGTAAAGGTCTCTCCCGAGACAGAAGATTTGTGTTTCAATGGTCACCATGCTTATTTTTGAAAAAGACATTTTTATCTACCCATTGCATTATCTACCTGTTGCCGAGATATCACCATTTCTGACAAATGAACTGTTCTTGTCATAAAAATTAACTCATATGGAAAGAAAGATAAAACTCAGAGAAATCTCTCAACTTTTGTGACAAAACTCTACGGAGGGGGTCACGTTACCGTCAGTCAATATCACGTGATTCACGCATGCGCAGAACGGTGGTTGATGTGAATTAAAATCTCAGAGGATTTATTGAAAAATATAATCAACATTGAAACCTAATATTGTTTCTTTTATGGAAGTTATTCAATTAGTTTGCGAATTTTTTTATCACTCCTCGTATAAGCAAACTACTAACTCATAGTCCTCTGCGTCTCCGTGTCCAGTTTTGTATAAATCTAAATTTCTCTTACAATTAATGCTTGAAATAAATTTCAATCTACAATGAACTATGATAGTTGAATTTACAGTATAAAAAATCATTTTTTATCAGCACAGTAACGTGTTTACTATATTTATGTTAAATTGTTTATATACCACGTCTGTTACGTATTATCAGACATACTGTAGATGTATTTAATTTCACGTGTCTAAAATTTATTAGTCACGTTTGTTTTAAATTAACTGTGAATAGTTTAAAAATATTCAGGCGCTATGCCTGTTTGGGTAGCAATGAAGTGAAATCATAATCACGATGGTTAAATTATCGCAAAAATAAAAAAAAAGGTGAACAAAGTTAAATAAAATACACTGTTATATATTCCACTTCTGCAGTATTTAAGACAACGTGTTAATGAAGTGTGGGCTGCCTTCAATTACATGTTTTCCATAATAACAACGTAAAGGTCTGCAAAGAGAAGGGGATGTAGGGGAATACATGGACCTGTACATATCTCTAAAGAGAATACCAAGAGTATCACAGAATGTAACTGTTTTAATTATAGACATGTATCACAAACTTGCTTATGCATTCTTAATTTGAAGTATTCTAATAGTTCCTCATTATAAAACATTGTAGTAAAATGGCGGCGGGCCTACTTATTGATTTTTTTCATCGTTTAAAGCTTTACCTGATCAATAAATATTTCGCTTTGTAGACTTAAAAACGAGTTATTTCCGTACTTATTTTATATAATTAGAATACTTACAGATTCTTAAAGCATAATCCATGTAAAAAATACCCAGAACATGGTTCCTAAGAATAATCCTTTTTGTACATATTGATAATTTGTTTAAGAGGACATATGTAGGTCAGACGCCATTCATGATATTTGAGATCGGTATTGGCGGTTTTTAAATCTATAGTGAATATCGAATATCCACTGTACTGGATGAAAAGCTTTTTTTACCTCTGTTTAAGCGAAAAGATCGTCTTTATATTTGCAAAACTGCATTGTGTTGAGTAAATAAAAGCTGATTTTAGATCTGATTACAAATTTGTTTAAAAGTTAACAAAACATGAGCATACAGTACAAGCCACGAGTTTTCCGCATCGCTCGGTGGAAAAAACACCGTGTGAAACGCTCTGTGTTACACCGTGTACACGGTGTAGCACGGTGTGTGTGGATTTGAAATATACAGGTAGGCACACCGTGCCGCACTGTGTCTAGAAAAATCTCAGCTAATGTCCTCCGTGTCGCACCGTGTCCAGTAAATTTCGCTCCGTGTCGCACTGCGTGTCCAGAAAATTCTCCTCCAAGCTGCACTGTGTAAATAGTATTACAGATAATATCGTTTGTTTCTGATAAAAAATTAAGAATAAATTTTGATGACAATTTATAACTTTGGTTTATGTATATATAATAATCGTTTTTATGCTACCAGATATTGGACTCTGAATGGCACGCATGATATTGAAATTAGATAGCGGTAAAAAAAATTGAATGATTTTCATTTGAATTAACTGTGTGTCTAGAAATCTATAATTTAGTAAAATTATTCATCCACGTTACAAAATCAAAATTATGAATTTTATTTTAAATGAATAATTTAATCTCATGTGTTCATGTAACAAAGGAAGACGAAATGGCGTCGAGCTGCATTCTTGACACATACACTGTATAGTATAAAATCCGAGCTGTATTTATGTTCATGGTTTTAACATGTACAGTACTAGTGTACGATCCAAGCATTATTATATATATACCTTATTAAGATACATTTATTTTGTTCATCGTGAATTATTCTGAATGTGGATGCGAAAATCGTCAGCAGAGACACGTAATTAATGCATTTCAAAGCGCATTTCTCGTAACAGCAAACATTATTTTCATAGAGTAGTATTCACTACGTTATGTTTTTAAAATCCTTTCAGTGTAAGTAATTATTTTAAAAAGATTTTCTTTATTCTAATAAGTTTTTCTTTTCTTGTAAAGTGTATAAAAAGCAATACCAGAGAGAGAGAGAGAGACTCATACAACCCCCTTCTAACAGTGTAATTTTTTTTTTTAATTCCTCGTTTTATTTAAGTTACGGAGGTCACAATTAATCATTCTACAATTCTATTTAATTGACACAATTTTTGTTCATATTTAACCATTTAATGCAATCAATTCGTTCTCTGTATATGCTGTATGCACAAAATTCTCGTGCATCAGCTGCCAATCAAAATCCCATGACGCTAGGTGACCTTGAAAGTCTGTTTACGCGGAAAGAATTTCTCTTGTGATTTGAAACAATCTTATGGTCAGTTCCGAGTCGACCTGTTTAAAAAATATATTGGGTCTCTGCCGGTGGGCCAGGGGCGCCGTATGTTTATCACACCTTTAAAATTCTTTAGCTCTGACCACAGCAAGTGTATACATGTAACACACTCAACTGATATGCGAAATTCATCTTCCCAGGTTTCACTTCAACAACGATTATAAACTTACATGTACTTTGTTAAATTATTTATCCTTTTTCAGACAAAAATAAACATGTATCCCGTAGACTAACATAAATTTGCAGACTTCTAATAAAGTTTAACAAGCTGATTCGTATCGCTTTCTAGAAGGGAGGGGGACCATTTTTAAAATCGCTAAATATCCATATATGTTTTCTAAAACCGTTTTTTTTTTTCTTTTCATTTTTCACACCATATATTTCAGAATGAAGTAATATTCGTACTGAAGTTAGTACATTTCATTTGCCAAAAATTCAGCTGTGATTTTTGTATTTAGAGTGGTTACAAAATTGATCACTATTTTAATTAAAGAAATTTATCAGATTATCATCTCTGCCTGTTCAGTAGATTTTCGAGTTTACCGCATATCATTTTTATCTCCATATTTTACATAATTACAGATTTTTAGTGTTAGTCTTACTGCAATAATCCTTATCTGAACCTGTCCAATGATTCGCCGAGTATCGGTATCAAAGAGCAGAATTAATGTTTCTAGACACAGTACATATACATGTATATTTAAATTCTTACAAAATAATTAATTCACTTAGTATAATCACGCATCTGATATGTACTACGTATGAATGCATACGTAGGGAAAAACGATCTTGTATCAACAATTTAAATGAACACGGTTAAAATCAAAATCGAAAGTAGAGATAATCAAGTATTTCATTTATGAAAGTGTGTTTCCTCTTAGTGTTATATAATAATACTCTATTGAACTTTTTATGACTAATATAATTAGGGTTTAACTTGAAACGTGATTGTACATTTTTTTTTTGCTGGAAACGAGTACGTTGTTTTTAAATTTTAAGGCATCTAATTAATTAAAAAATCTGTATGCGATAAATTACTAATATTAATTTATGGAAAAGTACAACAAATATTTCAAAAGAAAGTTGATTTAATTTTATTAAATAAGGGCAATGAAAACGTTTAAAATATTTATCATCAGAACTGTGACACACCGTGTTACACGGTGCACAGAAACGCTGACTTCAAAGACGCCGACAAGGTTCGAGGTCCACGCTAAAGCGTGGACTTGCGGTCCACGGGGCCCCGTGTTTTTTGCGGAAAACTCGAGGCCTGTACTGTATACTTTAGCATATATTAATTACAAGTACACGTGTACTCGAAATTGCTATTTAATTGATTACTAAAAATTCTTGTAAGCATGATCGTTTCCTTATTTCTTCATGATTTCAATGGTGAAAAAGAAGTGTATAATATCATGATGTTTGATCATTTAAATAAAAAATTATTAAATTTTCCAAAGTAGTTTCTCACTAATAACTTTTAGATGAAATAAAGTTTGGTAAAACCGTTTATTACATAAAGATAGTTAAATAACCATGTCCATTGCTTGCTCTCATACACTCAATTCAAGGAAAAGGAAAAGTGAGGCGAGTTGTCCTAAATTTGGGGCGAGTTGTCTTAAGAAGTGTTGGGGGCGAGTTGTGCTGATTCCAAAATCATATATTTTCAAGGGGCAAATTTTTGTGGTTTAAGGAAAAATATGGGTTTGTCTGTATTTAATTTAGTGGTTGATAAATGACTGAGTACTACCACCTGTGAAAAAATATATTTCACGGATCGAGGACATAAATTCATGGGTGTCTTCATACCACGAAAACCACGAAAATTAACAACCCCCCACGAAAATAAGTGATTTCACAATAATTCTCCCCTGCATAACATTTGTGTTATTTCTCAGGGATCATAAACCCTCTGCTCACTCATATCAAATTTTTCTTTAACTTCTATGATTTTTCAAAGAAAACGTACATGCTGAATAAAATACAAACAATTATAGCATGGCTTCCGGGGCAAAATTTGACAAAAAGGCACTTCACCTTGACAAATTTATAAAGGAATAATAGACATTTGTGTCACTAAGAGTGATCTCTCTTATCAGAGTATCAATGTACCTTAATTTGCTTAGTTAAGTCATGAAAGATATTGGGTTATATAGGAACAAGACAATAGGGTCACTTAAAATCGTCAAAGATGGAGGGATTGGAACTAAATGAATTAAATAAATGTATGTAAACTGACTCTGTCCAAAAACACAGAGGTCAAATTCACAGAGGTCCAAAGACACAGATGTCAAAAGGTCACATCTCCCGAGCTGGACAGTGAAGCCTCACTCTGACTGGTTCCCATTGCAACATCTTCCTTGTCTTCTCCCAGTGACACAGTTTTCTTCTTCTTTCTTTCATTTTTTCTGGAACTCTGCGAACTGAATATGGAGACCAAAGCTAAGTCATTATATATCACTTCAGAGATTTTAACATACCTTATATCTTTTTTTCCACGTGTTGGAAATTTTGCAAAAAAGATAGATCAGTATAGTTTTAATTTTGCGAAAATTATTTTTCAATATGGAAGATTTTTTGGTTTAAAAAAGTTATGTTATTATGTCACATAGTAGCTGAAATTATTTCTGCGTGTTATATATTTTGCTAATTAGATATGATCGCAAAAAGCGAAAAATAGAACACCGCGAAAAAAGGATATATCATTAGGTAAATAACAGTGTTACACAAAGAATTAAGAGGAATGATTTCAGAAAGATTTTGCAAGTTTTAATTTCAAAGGAATGAGATATTAACGTACATGTAATGAACTCTTTCTGTCTGTCACAATTTTAAATACCTGTCTCCATACCTGTTACCATGCAGACTAAAATTATCTTTTCTAATGTAAATGTGATTGTCTTAGTTCAATGCAGATTGAAAGTTATTTCAAGCATTAATTCTTGCATATGTGTGAAATTCAATGAGGTTTGAAAAGTCGAAATGTACCATCCATTTCATCTTCTATCCTTTTCACTTTGACTGTAACAGATGAAAATGACGTAAACTGCTTTTAATACGAGGTAATGTTTTGTGGTCTTACAGTGGCTGCAACGTAATTTTTTTGACAAATCAATCTCGTAGAATCTCTCGTGTATGGTGCACGATAGTTTATGTAACCTACGAGACCGTGCGTGTGTCAACCTCAATTGTTTGCGGTTTTAAGAAAATTGCATTTAGAAATGTTTTTATTTCGTTTTCTAAGTTTTTATCGGAATGCTATTCGTTGAACAAGAATTTTGCTTTTTCTCTTTTTTAATCCAAACAAAATGAACGATGTGCAATTTTACATAATTGAATGCATATTGAAATAACTATTTTTTAATATATAACACCGTGATAGTTCTATGTATTATTTAGAGTACGAGTAGTTTCCTACTCTGTCAGTGATACAGGGCGGGGCTTGAGGCGAGAGCGATAGTGCTTTGAACATCTTCAACATGCCCGGGAATGATATAAAATTTAGCCGCCTGTTCATAAACTTTGTACATTAACATTATTTGAATTGAAATAAAGAAAAAAGTCGGCAAGATATTTATGCAACCAATGGAACATATCAAGAGTCATTCTCTGTAAGCATCAAATTGGGCTGGAAATTGAAAATCACGGATTTTGCTGAAACTTGGTGAAATAATTACATTATAAGCCCTATTTACAAAAAAATTAATAAAAGTGATCAATTGGTCTTGTTTCCATGGCAACCAGGTTACCTGTTTTTGAACATAGGTGGTAAATACCTAAAATATTTCTTCCCATTAATGTACATTGAATAAAGGTGATTATTACTATTTTTTCCTTTGAAATAATTTGTTATTTGTATTTTCTATACAAAAAAACTTGAATTTTTTTTTTGGACCTGCCGTTAAATGCCAAATAACATAAAAAATTGCCTTAAAAAAGGGGGGTTGAACATAACAATGTACACGAAAAACGCGGGACTGGTGGAATATTCTGATGCTCTGAATTTCACTTTATACAATTATGAAGAACATATGAAAAAATGGAGAGGTAATATTTACCTTAGTTAAGAAAATAAATTGATTGTAAAGTTTGTAAAAATCTGTAAATTTACACACATTTTTGTCAAGAGTTATTTCCCTATTCGGAAATCTTTTGCTTTAATCGATGAAAATGAAAGTAAAAGTACACAGCAGAAAGCAACTTTGAGGAGTAAATACTGTGTGTTTTGGATATTTTCAGGGGTTTTAATCCAACTTGTGAAGTATTTAACATTACCCATAGTTAATTGATTGTTCAGGCTTTACTGTGTCTGAGAGATATACATGTTTGTGTCTAGATGTGATTGATACATGTACATGTAAACTTTAAAAATGGATTGCATCCTATGAATTCCTGCCTATGTGACAAGTGCTTCATCATTGAAAAAAGTATTTTTTTTTTTTAAAAAGTAGGTATCATCCGTTAAATGGACTTCAGCATTAAGGGTGGGATAATAAGATTGTAATGAAGAAATGTACATGACAAGAGGCACTAGGTAAGTACTAATGAAAATATTGACTACGTACATTGAAAGTTGCACATATTTTGTATGAGTTTATTAATAATAGTGTAAGAGTGATGATTTATTAATTAATTTCTAATTAATTAATAAATATCAAATTATTTTGTATCCTTTTTGTATATATTTTTATTTCAGCTTATTAGATAAGTGTATGGCCATTCAGGTGTTACAGACAGTGCTACCCTGTTATTTGCCTTTAGGGTTATAATTAAGGTCCTGGCCATAAGATCTATAAGTCATTTGTTTCTATTGGGTTTTAGTTTTGTATTCTTGTGTTTTATTGGTTTGTCAAATTCCCTCCAAAGTGTTCTTGGTCTTTCTGGTCATTCTTTGTCCAGATTGTTTATAGAGAGGTTCCATTTTGTTGTGACAAAATTTGACCAATTGACTATTGACTTAGACTCTCTTCATCTTCTGGTAAGTTAATATTTATTTACTAACTTTAACATATCTTTAATATATAGTTCATTAAATGTCAAATCTGTAATTCCTGCAATATTAATTTCCATAGCACTTTTGCACAGTACGAGAGATTTTGGAAGTCAGATTTTTACTTAGTTATTTGCAGTAAAGTTAAAGGTATTTTTATGATCCAGATGATATGTACATATGTGTTTTATGATCAGAGAATTATATAAGGTTTATGATAATTTATAGTTATCATCTGGACTCCCAGCTATATACTGTAGTTGTGTGATAAACCATATGGGAGCTTGCCTATTCCCTCAGAATGGTATGCTATTGTTTTTATGATTTATTGTTTATTATTAAAAGGTACATAATGTCTATGAAGATATTATAGCTTTAAAAGTGATATATATTTTGTTGTAAAGTATTTTAATTATATGCACAAAGTGTAAATTCTAAGGGAGTATTATATTATATGTCAAGATGTGTAATGAATGTAAGAGTTACCTCCCTTTATGCAGCATTGTGTATAATATTGAATTGTGCATTAATGATTTTATGATATTCTCAATATTGTTATTATTTATTTCAGGGCAATGCCAATATTATTATTTCTGCCATTAATAAACTGTACGAACCCTGACAGGTGTTTGAATTCGTTATTGCCATCAACCCTGTTACTTTGGCGCCCACGTTGGGACCTCTCTGCATCAACAACCAGCCTGTAGCCATTTCTGATAACCACTTTGAGCAGTCTGCCTGACCAGTGCCCGTCCCATAATGTATGTCTTATTCACGGATGAATGGATGGACTGTGATGTGATGTGTGACGTACGCGTACCATATGTTACGATGATGTAGTGACAGTGTCGTGAGTGACTGTAGTACCGGTACATATCCATCGAGATCACCTCTGCGGGGTACATATCCGTCAAGACCACCTTTGGACAATTTGGTGACTCATTATTCATTCTTGTGTTATTTGTGTTTTGTGCTTTGTGTTTTGTGCCATATATGGTGTGTATTTTCTACAAGTCTAGTGATTTTATCAGCTGATTGGTGAGTGTTACTGTTAGAACTGTTTACCTGTATACTTAGAGCTCTATAATTATTTTTTTTTTCTTTTCCTTTCTGCTTGCAAGCCTATTGTATTTTTGAAATTTAAATATTTATTGGGTACCCTTGGTATTAAAACTTTTTGATTAATTTAATTTTAAGTGTAAAGGTTAATTTATAAAGTTTGACAGCTGAGTGGCAGATTGGTAAGTGAGGTATCACAAATTCACATATCCAGAGATCCAGGTACCATTGAATTACTAAAATGTAAGTAAATTAATTAATAGTTCTATCTCTTTTGACAGTGACTTTTTGACAAATATATATTACAGATATTTCAGTTGAATTAGTAGATTCAGTTTTCTTGGTAAAGTGTTAGTATTTGTGTGCAGGTGAATTATATCCTTTGGTTCTAAGTTGTGCAGTTTTCAGAGTTGTTTAAGGGTTGATTTAAACAAGTTTTATCATTACATTTGTTTGTTTTAGTGATCAGTGTAGTGACCACCTTATACTTTATTGGTTTTCATTTATTTAATACTTAATTTACATCGGGTTCGTTCCGCAATTTGATCGAGATCGGTTTCTTTTTCCGATTGCGCATTTCCGATCGAGCTCGAAATCCGCGTAATTTATTTTGACCGGAAGTAAGTTTAGACAACGTGACTTGGTAAACAAATATTGAAATTTGCCTTATTTTCCCAGTGTTATTCATTATTCATTTAAAGTCATTTGAAGTACAGCAACAAAGGTATTGAAAGTCATTATCTCTTTCAGGTAATTATTTTGCGTCAAATTCTCTTTATTTCAGCCTTTGAATTTCAGTCAGCTGATTTTTGATTTCATTCAGTAGAACATATCATTATTCATTTGTTGAAATATCTAGTATTGCATTGAAATATATCTTCAGTATATTTGGAAAGCATTCATAGTCATAAATATTTACTAGGGAACTACCTATCAGCAATATTCATTCGTTTTAAATATTTGAAACAAGCCCATTTTATCAGTTTATAGTTCTGTCATGAACTCCCACCTGTAAATAATACTTTGTTATTTTTACTCCCCCATGATTAGTTCATGCTGAACTACTCTCCTATTCTGATTATATATTTGTTTATTTCATCATTACTGTACAACATGCCGAAATCGGAAGGAGACGCAAGTAAAACAGATACTTCACCTGAGACAGAAGCTGACAAAGGAGCTATGGCTAGCGAAGTATCAGAGAAAGAATGGAAAAGTCTGTATGCCACTTTAGAGAAAATGAAGATAAAACCAGACAACTTCACATCATGGTTAGCTTCACAGGAAGATCAGCCACAGGCTAAGAAGGAACTGAAATTTCCTACCACACAAGCAACCACACAAGCACCAACTTTGCCACCACCGTTACCTACTGGCTCTTACTATAAGGCACCCTTGAGGATCTCTGTGTTTTCTGGTGATGAAAAGGACTCATATGAACTGTGGAAGTATGAGGTCGTTTGTCTTATGAAAGAGTCTCATTCTGAGGAGTCCATTCTTCAAGCCATCAGACGTTCCGTCAAAGGGGAAGCAGCCAAAGTCATCATGAGATTAGGTGTAGGTGTAAGTGTGCAAGAAATCCTGTGTAAGTTGGACAGTATTTATGGAAACGTGTTGGAGAAAGAGGATATTTTGGCTGAATTCTACAGCGCAAAACAGAAGGATGATGAGACTTGTTCTGCATGGAGTTGCCGTCTTGAGGATATTTTATGCAAGGCGATGAAGATGGGTAAAGTTCAGAATAGTGCAGCAAATGAGATGCTTCGCACTATGTTTTATAAAGGACTCAGACACGATTTGAAAGATATTTGCGGACACCTGTACCATTCAATCAACGACTTCGACAAGCTACGGGTGGAAATCAGGAAAATCGAGACTGAACATCCAGCTCAAGGAAAAGTAAAGTCAAAGCCAGCAATTGTAAAAGCAGGAGTATCTCAGTCTGAAACACTTTCGATAGTAAGTTTGAAGCCCTGCAGGCTCAAATTAATCAGCTGAGAACGACACAAGAATCCTTCTACAATCCCCCCTCTTATGGATCTGGAAACTTCAGAGGACGACAACCCTATCAGAGAGGAAGAAGGCAATTCTCAGGTCGTGGTATAGTTTATACTCTCAGAATGCCTGAACCAAGAGTCTTTGATGTTGATCAAGATCAACAGATGCCTCGGAGGAGCGGTAGTGTTGTATGTTACAAATGTGGTCAGGAGGGCCACATTGCAGTTGGTTGTCGTGTAAGGGTAGACCACAGGAGGAATTTAAACTACAGATGTCCGAATCCTGGGGACAAGGGTCTGGCCGACAACACCGTGGTCCCGTCAGCTCACAAATAGTAGGGACAGCCAATGAAGTACAAGTGGCTATAAATGGAATATCATGTTTGGCATTACTCGATACTGGTGCAACTGTTTCTACAATATCCCAGTCATTTTATACCACACATCTGCAGGGAACAACAGAGTTGCATCCATTAGATGAGCAGATAGACATTGAGTGTGCAGATGGGCAGTTGATGCCTTACATGGGATTTGTTGTAGTAGACTTAGCCACTTATGGACTTTCATCTATTGATGTTTTGAAACAGTGCTTATTTTTGGTTGTTCCTGATAGCAAGTACAATTCACGAGTACCAGTACTTTTAGGTACCAATCTACTGGATAACCTGATGAAGATTACAAAGTCAGAGTATGGTACCAGATTTCTACAGAAAGCGGACATACACACTCCTTGGTATTTGACGTTCAGATGTCTTACCTTGAGGAACAGACAACTAGAGAGAAACAGAAACAGATTGGCGGTACTGAAGTCAGCTGAGTCATCCAGAATCCTTATTCCACCAAATGGAAAGGTATTGATAAATGCCTACATGGATAAGAAGATTCCATATAAGAGAATGCTGACAATGATTCATGCTACTTCAGGTTCCTGCATTCCTTCAGATCTGGATATTACTCCCAGTCTGCATTATTATGATTTTGAGGATGCCAACCCTGTACCGGTTGAAGTCAACAACGTAACAACCCGGACTGTGTCTGTTGTACCTAAGGCGCTGTTATGTGAGATGCAGCCAGTTACATTAGTAGATCTACCATCTACCAGCTCAGATGCACCATGTAGATTGGACACTATTTTGGAGAAGATCAACTTATCTGATACTTTGTCTGAAGAAGAGAGACAGAGCTGCGAGAGGATCATAAGTGAGTATCAAGATGTTTTCTCCACAGGATCTACAGACATTGGTACAACGAATGAAGTATTCCATCATATTGAACTATCTAACTCGACACCATTCAAACAGCGTTATAGGCGTATACCACCTGCAATGATAGAGAAAGTGAGAACACACATTAAGGAGTTGCTTGCTAGTGGAGTGATAAGACCTTCCCACTCACCATTCTCATCTAATGTGGTATTGGTAAGGAAGCATGATGGTACATTGAGAATGTGTGTTGACTACCGGCAACTGAACTCACGGACAGTCAGGGATAACTATGCGTTACCGCGGGTTGATGAGATCCTGGATTCCCTGTCTGGTAATCGCTTCTTCACTGTCCTCAACATGAAATCTGGGTATCACCAGATAGAGATTTTAGAGGAGCACAAACAAAGGACAGCCTTTACAGTTGGTCCGCTAGGCTTTTTCGAGTTCAACAAAATGCCCTTTGGACTTGCGAATACTCCGGCGACTTATCAGAGACTACAAGAGCAGTGTCTTGGAGATCTTCATCTAAAATTTGTTATATATATCTTGATGATGTTATAATCTTTTCCAGGACAATTGAGGAACACCTTGACCGCCTCAGGCTTGTTTTTGATAGGTTTAGGAAGTTCGGACTGAAGCTGTCTCCTAAGAAGTGTCATTTCATGATGAAAAGGGTCAAGTACATCGGACATATCATTTCAGAGGACGGGGTGCAGGCCGACCCAGAAAAGGTAAGTAAAGTTCTAAACTGGCCCAAACCTAAGACTCCTGAAGAGGTTAGACAATTTCTTGGATTTTCAGGATACTATAGGAAATTCATACATTACTTCTCTAAGATTGCGCGTCCCTTAATCAACATTATGGCCACTGGTAAGAAGTCGAGAGGTAAAAAGGCACTTCCTTCAAGTTGGCAATGGGGACCAGATCAAGATGCTGCATTCAACAGACTCAAGGAATGTCTAACAGCAGCCCCAGTTCTAGGATATCCTGATTTTAAGAAACCCTTTGAACTTCACACAGATGCTAGTCTCAGTGGACTCGGAGCTGTGTTATATCAGGATCAAGACGGAACAAAGAGAGTCATTGCCTATGCCAGTAGGGGTCTGACAAAGTCGGAGAGGAATTATCCCATTCACAAGCTGGAATTCCTTGCTCTTAAATGGGCAGTTACAGAGAAATTTTCGGATTATTTGACTGGAACTAATTTCTCTGTATTTACCGACAACAATCCCCTCACTTACGTGTTGACTACGGCCAAGTTAGATGCCACTGGGCACAGGTGGATAGCTGCATTATCCTCGTATAACTTCAGTATCATCTATAAACCAGGTAAGTCAAACATAGATGCTGATATTTTGTCTAGGTTACCAGCACAGACAGAGACCCTTGATGCTGAAGCTGTTCGAGCCATTACAGACACAGGAGAAAAGCAGCCTTATATCCAGACACTCCCTGTTTCACCTGCTGTTTGTCAACAGTTGCAGATTCCTTTTCTAGATGACAGTGGCAGCCATATTGATCTGAGACAGATCCAGAAGGAAGATACATATATTGCATCTGTTATAGATTATGTCAGAGAAGGAAAAAGACCGCCAAGAAACTCAGCAAGATGTGAAGCAGAGGCAATTCTACACCAGAATTATAAGAAGCTGAAGTTAGAGGATGGTATACTTGTACGAGAAACACAGAGAGAGGGTACTACTCAGAAGCAGTTTGTTGTGCCATGTAAATACAGCGAAGTGATACTGCAACATTTACATAACAACATGGGCCACCCTGGAAGGGACAAGACAACATCATTGGTTCGAGAACGATTCTATTGGCCGAGAATGTATGCAGATATTTCCAAGTGGATAGATGAATGTGGGAGATGCATTAAGTTTAAGACACCTGACAATCAGAAGGCATCATTGGTCAACATTGTAACAACAGAACCACTAGAGTTAGTCTGTATGGACTACATGACCTTAGAACCATCCAAAGGGAACATACAGAATATACTAGTGATGACAGACCATTTTACGAAGTTTACCATCGCCGTACCCACTAGGAACCAAACAGCCAAGACAACCGCTGATGCCATCTACAATGAATTTATCGTCCACTATGGAATACCACAGAAACTACATTCGGACCAAGGAGCAAACTTCTGTAGCAGCATCATAAAAGAACTTTGTCAAACATTTGGAATTTCCAAGTCTAGGACCACACCGTATCATCCTATGGGTAACGGGATTACTGAAAGGTTTAACCGAACACTCATCTCTATGTTAGGAACTTTAGACCCAGAGCAAAAACACAACTGGAAGAAATACATCAGTCCATTAGTTCAGGCCTACAACTCAACAATTCATGACTCTACAGGATACTCGCCATATTTCCTTATGTTCGGCAGAGACCCCATTTTACCCATAGATCTCATACACGTATTTGGAATTGACAGAAATCAACCTTCAAAATCAACTTCTTCTTATATACAGAAACTGCAGAAGAATCTCCAAAATGCGTACCAACAGGCCCAAACTGCCCTCAAGAATTCACAAGGAAGACAGAAGTTATATTATGACACCAAAGTAAGAGGAAGTACTCTAAAAGAAGGAGATAGAGTTTTGATCAAAGTAGTAAAATTCGAAGGAAAACACAAGATTCAGGACAGATGGGAAGAACATCCATACATAATCATAGGGCAACCTAACAATTCAGTTCCTGTCTTTCAGGTGAAAAGAGAAGATGACCAAGGACGGACAAGGATTTTACATAGAAACCTCTTATTACCAATTGGGTCCAAGCTCTCTTCGCCTGTTCCAGCACCTAGGCGTAAACGTCCAGGGAAGTATAGACAAGACAGAGACACAGAGACAACACAGAATCAAAGTGATACAGAGGACCTAGACAGTGAGTATTGTTTCAGCACAGTAAATCACACAGTGCCATTGCAACATGCACCCGCTGTAGATGAAGGTCAGAATGCTTCCACTGTTACTGGTGACGATCAGGAAGGTGAGGAGCACCTGGAGGATGGATCAGGGGAGGACGCTTCCAGTCAGAATACTGATGCATCTGATGATCCAGAGTCCAGCGCAGTTGATGATGCTGATGATGCACATGACGAGAGAGCAGTCAATGATGCTGATGATGCACATGATGAGAGTGCAGTAGATGATTCAGATGATGATCTGAATACTACCAGTGTAAATAGTCCTGAACTTGAAGAAGACGACGAAGAAGAAATGCCCAGAAGATCAGGTTGATTACGGAAGAAACCAGGTTGGATGGGTGATTTTATTTGCAAACAACAGGTTTTAGATTGGACGAAGAAGGCAGAATGTTTTAAAGAAATGGCGTCTGAATTGAAAGGTATGGACGAAGAGATGTCGAAGGTATTTTTGAAAATGATTACAGAAAAATTTCAATTTGTACTATATTCTGATTTTAAAGATTATTTTTCAGCAGTTATCGAGGTAAGCCTCCTTTAAATGACGTGGAAGTCATTTCAAAAGGAGGGGGAGTATGTAAGAGTGATGATTTATTAATTAATTTCTAATTAATTAATAAATATCAAATTATTTTGTATCCTTTTTGTATATATTTTTATTTCAGCTTATTAGATAAGTGTATGGCCATTCAGGTGTAACAGACAGTGCTACCCTGTTATTTGCCTTTAGGGTTATAATTAAGGTCCTGGCCATAAGATCTATAAGTCATTTGTTTCTATTGGGTTTTAGTTTTGTATTCTTGTGTTTTATTGGTTTGTCAAATTCCCTCCAAAGTGTTCTTGGTCTTTCTGGTCATTCTTTGTCCAGATTGTTTATAGAGAGGTTCCATTTTGTTGTGACAAAATTTGACCAATTGACTATTGACTTAGACTCTCTTCATCTTCTGGTAAGTTAATATTTATTTACTAACTTTAACATATCTTTAATATATAGTTCATTAAATGTCAAATCTGTAATTCCTGCAATATTAATTTCCATAGCACTTTTGCACAGTACGAGAGATTTTGGAAGTCAGATTTTTACTTAGTTATTTGCAGTAAAGTTAAAGGTATTTTTATGATCCAGATGATATGTACAGATGTGTTTTATGATCAGAGAATTATATAAGGTTTATGATAATTTATAGTTATCATCTGGACTCCCAGCTATATACTGTAGTGGTGTGATAAACCATATGGGAGCTTGCCTATTCCCTCAGAATGGTATGCTATTGTTTTTATGATTTATTGTTTATTATTAAAAGGTACATAATGTCTATGAAGATATTATAGCTTTAAAAGTGATATATATTTTGTTGTAAAGTATTTTAATTATATGCACAAAGTGTAAATTCTAAGGGAGTATTATATTATATGTCAAGATGTGTAATGAATGTAAGAGTTACCTCCCTTTATGCAGCGTTGTGTATAATATTGAATTGTGCATTAATGATTTTATGATATTCTCAATATTGTTATTATTTATTTCAGGGCAATACCAATATTATTATTTCTGCCATTAATAAACTGTACGAACCCTGACAGGTGTTTGAATTCGTTATTGCCATCAACCCTGTTACAATAGGACATGGCTATTTATTATTAAAATAACTTTAAAGTACCCAAAGCATAAATAATGACTTGATTCTAATTATATCATTAACAGTATAGGCATATTATCAATCTTATTAAAATCAGATGTGAATGAAAATTATATAAACCATCTGTCAGGCCATCCTTTACAAATTGTTTGTTTGGAATTGCCGCCTGATGGGTTTCAGACATAGGAGGGAGGGAAATTATTTTATTGAAGGTAAATTTTAAATTTTTGATAATAATCTCAGTAGACAGTCAATATATTTTCTGATTTTTTTTAAAAAAAAAAGTATCTACAATCAACTAAAATAACCTAATTTAACATACATGTAGATGTGAAACAATCTTTCAGTGTATGGTGTATGTGATACATGTAAGC
>PRKT01000917.1:0-15353 GCA_003671525.1 Saccostrea glomerata | reverse complement strand
CCCCCCCCCCCCCCCGGACAGATCCGTGCATGAATTTACATCATTAATAAAATTCAGACTGGTATATAATGAATTAAACATGTATAAAATAAATATAAGAGGTTCAGAGTTATAGGTCACAGGGTCTGAGAATATCATACTCAATTTGATGAATACATGTAAATTATAGAATTATTTTGACTATTTCTTTGGAAAGCCGCCCAATATGTAGGAGCGTGTATTTAGAGGCAAACACCTAAGTGCGGGTATTACTGTCTCATGACAGCATCTAGTTAAGATTTGTATTATTCTTTTTACATGCTATAGGGCGGACTAGTGGAATAGTTTGCGGACTAGTGGAAGCTAGAAGTCACTAGTCCGTACGGACTAGTGCTAAAAAAAGTTAATTTCGAACCCTGTATAGTCCGCCATGAATACAACTGGGGCATTTAGTGTTTGTCATGTCCGTCTTTCCATCACACTTTGCGTTTAGCTCTGCTCAATGCTCATTTTCAAAGAAACTATCCAAGATAATTATTTTCATCAAACTTTATAGGCAGATAGATGTTGATGAGAGCTGAGCAACTGCATCAACATTCTTTGACCTTGACATTTCCTTTGACCTTGACCTCACTTTTCTTAAATTAGTGTTAAACTCAGTTTTTAAGGATACCAATTAAGATATTTTGATCAAATTTCATATGTTGATACAGTGTACACGTGTACTGATGAGAGCTATTCAATTGCATCAATATTTTTTACCTTGACTTTTCTTTTGACCTCACTCTCTCTAAATTAGTTTAAAACTTTATATGCTAATACATACTGATGAGAGCTATTCATTTGCATCAACATTTTGACCTTGACCTTTCATTTGACCTTGGACTCACTTTTAACAAATTGTGATTAAGTTAAATATAAAGAAACCATTCTTTATATTATTTTTATGCACCCAGATCGATAGATCCCGGGCGTGTATTGTTTTTGTCCTGTCTGTTTGTCTGTTTATCTGTTTGCCTGTTGTCTACTTTAACTTTGGCCATAACTTTTGAAAAATAAGAGATAGAGACCTTATATTTGGTATGCATACTCCACTAATAAAGTCTTTTCAAATGACATCAAGGTCAATGATCTTGTGACCTTGACTGTGACCTTTATGCTAAAAAATAGCTTTTTCCACTGTTTGTCATAATGTTTTAACCATAGGAGATAGGGACTTCATATTTAGTATGCATACTCCACTAATAAAGCCCTTTCAGTTGAAAACAAGGTCAATGACCTTGTGACCTTGACTGTGACCTATATGCTAAAAATAGCTTTTTACACTTTTTGCCTTAACTTTTGAACCATAGGAGATAGGATCTTCATGTTTGGGATGCATACTCCACTGATTAAAATCTTTCAAATGACACCATGGTCAATGACCTTGTGACTTTGTCTGTGACCTATATGCTAAAAATAGCTTTTTACACTTTTTGCCTTAACTTTTGAACCATAGGAGATAGGAACTTCATATTTGGGATGCATACTCCACTGATTAAGTTCTTTCAAACGACACCACGGTCAATGACCTTGACTGTGACCTATATGCTTAAAATAGCTTTTTACACTTTTGGCCATAACTTTTAAACCACAGGAGATAGGGACTTCATATTTTGGATGCATACTCCACTGATTAAATTCTTTCAAATGACACCAGGGTCAATTACCTTGTGACCTTGACTGTGACCAATATGCTAAAAATAGATTTTTTGAACTTTGTTGCTGCCGGGCGCATAGTGTTTCACAAACACATCTTGTTCAAATTTCATATGCTGATACATAATGATGAGAGCTTTTCAACAACATTAACATCTTCGACATAGGTCCTTCCTTTGACCTAGAACTCGCCTTTCTCCAATAAGACAATTTGCGTTAAAACTTCATATGCTGAATTGCTGATGCATACTGATGTAAGCAATTCAACTGCATCACTTTTCAAGATATTCTGAAATTTCACAGTTACACAAATTCAAATTTTCATGTTGCATTACTGATATACCCTTGGCGGGGTATTCATGTTCTATGGACATATTTCTATCGGTCTCTTTTGTGAATAATGATGCATTTACGAAGAAGAATTTCCATTCTTTTTCTGAGGTTGACTCATCTAGTAAAGTTTCCCACTTTTCTTTTTATATGCCCCGATCTGAGGTGTGTATTGCTTTTGTCCTGTCTGTTGGCAACTTTAACCTCTGCCTTAACTTCTGAACCAGAGAGACTTCATATTTAATATGCATACTCCACTAATTAACGTCTTTCAAAAGACACCAAGGCCAATGACTTGTGACCTTGACTGTGACCTATATGCTAAAATAGCTTATTTGAACAGTAGCTATAACTTTTGATTCATTAAAGATAGGAACATCATATTTTGAATGCTTTCTCCACTAATTAAGCTCTATCAAATTACACCAAGGTCAATTACCATGTGACCTTTACTGTGACTTTATCGATTTAAAAACCATTTTGAGCTTTTGCCATACATTTTGAACCATTGAGGATAAAGACTTCATATATGATATGCATACTCCACTAATTAAGCTCTTTCAAATGACACCAATTTCAATGACCTTGTCCTATATGCTAAAATTAATTTTTTGAATTTTTAAAAATGTTGTTGCCAGGTGCAAAGTGTTTCACAAACAAATCTTGTTTTGAAGGAGTTTTAATATTTTAATTTCTGTAGAATTTAATGTTACATATAAAAACCAAAAAATATATTTAAAATCAAATCATTTTTATTTCAGTACTTTGTGACAGTGGGAAGACAGACTTTAAAAAATGGACATGGCACAATATTACTGCATCAGAGATCAATCCAGGTTTACTTATAATTTGAAGAAAAACAGTCAAGCATCATTTGGAGCTACATATGTCACTGCCTTAACAATATGCCAGCTTATATAACCAAGCAAGCAAAGTGACCAGTTGTACCTATGATGTTGGAAGAGACCCTAAAAACTTTCCAGTACACTCATCACTACCTGCAAAGAAATAAAAATTCAAATGACTTGTATCAACACTTTTGTACTTCATCTGGCTTGTATTTTCAGTAATCATTAGCCTTTACACTGTTGCTTCCTTCAAACAGAATTGCATAAGTACTAACTTGCAGGTGTAAAATGTTTGAAACAGTTTGCTTGTCCCATAGGAAATTCTCTGCCAATTAGCAGTGCATGAGCAGTTGATTGATGTCACAGTTCCACAGGCAAAATATTTGTAGCTGAATGGTGCCATATAAAACACTTTTAACATGAACTTGGAAACATCCTAGAAGTGAGCATCTACAAGAAATTAAGTGAATGCTTTCTTGAATGTTAACAATGTTATAAAATGCTTGTGTACATCCTATATATTTATATATACAACTAATTACTCATGTAACTACCAAATATACAAAAATTAAACTTCCTTAAATTTGTTCTTGATGTTTATTTATAGTATATTTAAATAAGTATCCAATATTTGTCTTGTTATACTGAAGGATAGTTAAGAAAATGTCGTTCGTTGAAACAAATGTGCAATCAAGTTACATTCTGCACAGATAGCAATTTTTGTGGAGAACCTATCAACAATATATTTTCAATCGTTGGGATGTAATGTTAGGCAAACAGTAGGAGAATTATACTTGTTAACAAATGTATTTTATTGATCAAATTTCAGATAGATGATTTAATAAGAAAGCAATGACAAAGAATGACTGCACTTAAGCTATGAGAGTTGGAACCCGGTGTTTTGCGCAAAATAAAATTCCAAAATTCATTCAATTTATGTTTTATAGGTATTAAACAATATCTTAAGAGCAGGTTTTGGTATTTTATATAACATGAAAGTATTAAACAATGACGAGCGACACCAGCTTTTGAGACGGGGGTCTAGTAGTTTTGTCTCATTTCTATTGTTATTCATATGCATACCAGTTTTCAACGACTTTGTTTACATCGAGCCGCAACTTGTCCATTTTTCTTATTTGCACAGAATGTGTATTTTAACTTAAACTTATACATATCCAAAGGACAATGTTGGTCAAGTTGCGGCTCATATCTAATTTTAAAAAAATATCCCCAAACTAGGGTCGAGATAACTACTAAATTAACCGGTCACCGTGCATCAACGATTGATATGATAATCACCTTAATCACGTGACATTCTGCTGTTCGATACGCTTATGCTTTCATTGAACATTTCATTGTGTGTAAGTCTCTGTTGTGATAGTATCTATTGTACTTCAAACTATGGGATATTTTTGCGCAAATTTTAATAGGGTTTGAAGATAATATGTCTCTTATTTAACTTTATGCTTTACATAAGGGGTGTTTGGAAAGAAATCTGGTATTGACAGTGTCAGTAGTAAGTACGTGTATCTATAGGCTTATGTCGCCTCTGTATTATGGTCTGTACCCCATCCCTTATCATCAGAATCATTTCATAATTGTGCACCATAAAATTAACAAGATCTTTCTCTTCTCCATTTAAATTCGTAGTGCGAAAAAAAATTATATGTGCTAATGTTTACATTCCACAACCATGCGGTTTAAATGACTCCGCCTATTTGCGGATACCTTAGATTCGAAAGTGGTCCCGTTCAAATTTTCGGAATTTAAGGCTTTTACATGTTCTTTTCAATTACATTTTCTGGAATTATAGAAATATGTATGACAATAAATTCTAGAAATAAATATCACAAGCATGTGCTTGCACATTAATCATAGATTAATTTATTGATATATTGTAATGTTAACTTAAAATGGGTAGACAAAAAGGTTCCAACTCTCATAGCTTAAGTGCAGTCATTCTTTAACTAAAATTATGGTCCATTGATTTTATCACCATGGCGTGTGAGCTTTTGTGAACTTGATACTGAACTAGTAAGTTTGAAATATTGAAGTAAAGAAAAGTGCAGCCCAAATATTTATCTTGTACCTGATTTAAAATGAGTCCCAACATCAATACTTGAAAGTTGCCACACTCTTCATGAGTATAACAATTATTGGATATGCCTCAGTAACAGATCTATACTGGTACATGTAAATGAATTGCACATTCAGTCGAAACATTGTCCCTTTTTCGGTACCTCCTGGATCCCTGTAAAATATATGATGATAAAAGTAGATAAATGTTCCATCATAGAATGATGAATGTCCTATGGACCCAGTGAGGGCCTGTTGGAAGACACTGTTTGATTGTTCTAGCTGTGTCTGTCTCCTAATTGTAAGAGTACTAGTATTTCGGAAGGGGGTCATAAGGCTTTACAGTTAATATAAATTGATTGTAAATGTGTGTTGTTTACATCCTACAGTTAATATTGAAAATGAGTATATACATCCATGTGTAAATTAAAAAAGTAATGTTGGACATTTTTATTTCTGAACTATTAACAAATTAAAGAAAAACATTCTATCCGGATTATGTTTAATCGACCCTGTATTCCCATGATTGATGAATTTGGTCACATGCATTTCCTATTTGTTTTAATTAAATTTGCATTCTATATCCCGACTTCAGCTGCCCTGTGAGCTAAATCCAGGCACGTAACAACAAGAGGGGGGAGGGGGGGGGCAACAATACCTCTTCTATAGAGAATGTGCATTGAATGGTTTGTTGCCCCCCCCCCCCCCCCCCCCCCACACACACACACACACACTTCTTACCACAGTATAGAATAATAGTATAGTGATATCATGGAAATGTAGTATTTTATGCTATAAAATTGGAAGTGAAAGGAATTTGGTCTTGAACAAAATTGGCCACTAACACACACCCCCTCCTGAAATAGGATTATCGAGTTTGGTCAACTTTTACTGGTAAGTATAAAAAAATAAATCTCTCTGGTTGCCCCCCCCCCCTCCGCCCCTTTTCAAAAACGATGCTGTGTGCCTGAAATCAATATATAGAACCAATCTTTGGAGAACAATTTAGTTTGAAAACAATTTCAACTTACTTTTATGCTATAAAATGCTCGTTACCCATTTGGAATAGCTTGAATGTACTGTATGTACGTAATTTACTAAAACAATAAAGCGATTAAACGTTGTTTACCTGTATCAATCAATCCATTTTCTCCTTCTTTTTCAATAATCATAAAACGAACGACTTAACAAACATTACTTCCTGTTTCGCTTTCGTTTTCAACGGGAGAATAAATATTGGCCTAATAATCAGTATGAAAAAAGAAATCTGTCCGCCTTTGACTAAATGATAAATTGAATTTGCTGACAAGGTCACATTGTGACATTGATCAGTTTTGCTTTAGATTCTACGTCTCTTTTACTCCACACCACTTAACACTTTTCTATTTTTATGAAATTGGAAAACGGAATTTTCCTCGTTCCGTTTTGAGCCTGCCGCCATGTTGATCAAACTTGTACAGATCGATTGGCCTGATATATCATTGTATATCTACTGAAGAAATACAACAAGACATGACCTCAGGTACACTATGAATGATTTTTACTGTTGATTTTTGAGATTTTACTGTTTATATGGAGAATTCATCTCCAAACTGTAAGTATTTATAACTAAAATATGTTGATACTTCTTATACTTAACAGCAGTACATGTAAACTTATCTTCTTCCACAATAGCATAAAAAATGCATTTTGATTCCTCCCCTACCTTTTGATAGTGAACAGCTGATCACATTTACATTACAAATACGTTGTAATGAGCCACTGTTTTCCTAAGAAAAGATACTTATACTGTTTGACCTATATAGAAATTTGATCATCTTAGTAGTTTGCATGAATCATTTAACAACTAGTAGTTTGAAGCAGGTTAAAACATACGTAATACATAGTCATTTGCTTACAATCGTGTGACCTGTCAATGAGAGTGATATACTTATGATATAGCCTATTAAACTTTTCAATAAATAATGCCTTAAAACTAAACTATAAAGATACATTCCTGATCTAGAACAGACTGCTTGGTCAAGTCAAAAAGAACTTAAGCATATGCACGAATGCTTTGCTCTGATTGGCTGATATCTAAGTAACTTCCTTTTTTTAATACAAATCCCTTACTTTAAATATAGATATATCTCACAGGGTTATACAATATATTTTGTAATACAATGAAAGTATCAATAATAATTTTGATTTATATATAATCCTTGCAGCGCATTAATTTATGTTTAAATTTTGTGTTCTGAATTAATGATGCTATCAATGAGTAGGGCTACGGACAACACATCATAAAATAATGAAGCTAAAAAATTGTTTTGCAAACTCTGGGAACTAAGTCTTAGAGAGCATCTTCAATTGACGGAGGATTGTTTTTAGGATGTCTTGTTCTCGAATATAGAAACTTTCCAATCAGACCTTATGCAAAGCTGCAACAATGTAATTAATAGAAAAATGTGAAATATACACAATGTTAATGTAAGCTATGGACATAAACGTATCCTAGTACAATGGCAGATCCAGAAATTTCGAGTCCGAAGGCGCAGTAGAAGGAAGGGGGGGGGGGTCCAGGGGCTGCACTGCAGCCCCCAGTTGGTCTAGGGCGAGGCCGTGGTGGGTGTCCGTCTGAAAAGTCCCTTGAAGCTGATAATTTCTAACAAATAACAGATGTTTTCCCCCTTGATATTAGGAAGATGGACATATACATTTTATATATTAAAAAAATTCAAACAGGAGGGTGCACGCCCGGTGCGCCAGCCCTTGATCCCCTTTTGTCAATAATGGGATGAGAGACAGACTCGTTGAGGGACGGACTGTTTGAATAAAGTTTGTCTGATCGTTGTTACCAAGTATGTGATCCCTTTGCTGCAGCTTCTTGTAAAAAAAAATGTGCGCACTGAGTATCAATTTACCGCTTTAAACATCCTAGTTTTGAGTTGGTAAAAGTAATTATAAATTATTAAAATGAAGGGCTAACTATAAGCTCCCTTCCAAGAGGAAAAAAGAAACAAGAGGCCCAGGGTCCACAACGCTGTTTACAAGAATTGCATATATACATGTGAGAGCATGAACTACCTCTATTTTATTCATTTAGTATGATCATGGTAATTTGGCTTAGCTTGAGTGCCAAATAACTAGGAACTGTTTCTTTTCAACCGTTGTTTAATGCCTATCTCAGTATCAGTATACTCATAACAAAGTTAATCTTGGTATTTCTGCAAAATATAGCACTTGTTTTGTCAACTCTGAAGACTAATAAGTTAACATTGATCAGCAACTTTTCCATCTTTCCTGGGGGGGGGGGGGATTAAGAAAGATAATTATGTATAATAGAATATTACAAAAATATGAAAAGGATATTAATTCTATTTCTTTACAAATTAAACACATATTATGAAATTTACCCAAAATAGTAAATGCTAGAAAAAATAACAATCAAGAAGCATGAAAAGCAATGAACAATACTTTTATTGAATCATTTCAAATTTTAAAGTATGTACATAAAGATTGATAGTGAATTCAATTTAAAATGACTTCCAAATCATATACGCACACAATATGAAATACATGTATGCAAGATTGCAACAATTTTATGACAGAAATGCAAAACTGTCAATAACTTTACATGTATACAAGTGGATGCTTAATATTTTGAACATTTGTTTAGAGAAAATTTTAATACATCAAAATAATCATTTGAAATATACAAAATACTGTAAACGTATTACATTTGGCTGTGCATTCTCTTTAGCGTTTTTTGAGTAAAGCAATATCCGCTAATACAAGTACAAGTGCTAAATGTCTGAAACATACGAGTATACACCTATAAAGAAGAACATTAAGATATACACTAAATCAAATCCATATCCATGCTAACTTGTTTAAAATCCATTTTTTGCCAAATGTCGTACGCGCTAAATATAATATATTTGCAGTAAACTCGAGATGTAATTATTAAAGTTCACTTGATAGTAAATTTTTCCTATAATACAAGTGTATATATAACGAAAGCAAAAGTGGAAAGATTACAAAGTGAATGAATATATATCACAGTCAGCAGACTCTTACTCTGAATATCAACCATTACTTTTAATTAACACATGCATACATAACTTTGGATAACCTGCATGAATCAGATTATCAAAACTCAAGATGGTAATATTTAAGAATGAAAAAAAATGTTTTTGCAATAAATTGTGATTTTAAAGACCAGTCATGAGAATTTGTAGTGATCCACCTTGATTCCCACTCTGTGTTATGGGAAAATATTGGAATGTTAAAAAGAGGTAGGTTTACCTCCCTTTACGGGCTGTCCATTGACCCCCTCTTTCAATACCTACCTCGGTATCAGTTTGTTCTGAAATAAAAAAATACAGTGTATTTAAACAACATATCAAAAAAGATAAATAATCAAGTCAAAAAACAGAATATATTGACACAATACTTCATATACCTATGTACAATGCAACAAGAATGAAATAAATTATATAATTTAATGTCAGACCATACGTTCCCCAAACTTCTGTTTTCATATCTTCATAATCTATGAGAAAAATACACAATTTTAATTATCTTCTCATTTCTAAACCGGTTTCTAAGTATTTGTAAAAATTAGAAGCACTAAAAATATGATTTTTGCAAACTTAGTCCGTTTTCCTAAAGGATTATAATAAGAAATGTCATCCTCTGGTATCTCGCACAAATGCTTGCTAAAGTACCTCAATATTTCTTTAATAAACATGTTAAAGTTGTATATCTTCAAGAATAAAATATTGGAAAAAAGTTATACATTGCTGGGGAACGTCTCATCTGTCCTTAAAAAAATCTATAATCATGAAAGCAGTGGTTTTAAATTTTCATGTAAAATTCTAGTTCAGCTAGAAAATTAGATAAGTCAATTTTGATAAATCTTGATTAGGCTGGATGGTCATGACCTTCTAGGAGCTCTATATAAAATTATAGAAAATGGTTTATAATATTTTCTCATTTGTGACTTTTACTTCATTTTTATGTGCATCTATTTTTTGATTTAATGACAACCCACTCTGTTTAAAGTATCAGCAATTTTTATATATACAATGTACAATACTGAGAATGAATATGAAGTATCAACATAAATTTGATCAGTATATTTACAATTATATTATCGTTGCATTTGCTCTGAGAAAAATTAAAAATATTCACATATTATGTACATATTAAAATATTCATGTTCTCAAGTAATGTTCTGTAGGACCTAAATGACATTAGACACAGTAACATAAATCAACTTACAATGCTTCTAAACATCAAAATTTTTCAGGAAAAGAAATTTTCCAACATCTGATGTTTCGGAAGTCCGTGTTTGCTCTGCTCTTATTTTGTATATTGTTTAATGGACGTTGAGATTGAATACTGTTCATTATTTCCGTATCCTTCTTTCTGTGCATCACAAATCCGTGAATTCACTTCTTAAAAGTTAAAAGAATACAGTGTTGAACATATACCTAAGACACCAATTACTTGATGTTAGTGTACATATCCAGCACAAAAGGTATCATTATTAAGCAGAACTCATTTCTTTTCAGTATACTTTGTATATGTGCCATAATACAAAAATCATCTAATCTAGAAATAGATTAATACCGTGTATATTCAACATACCAAGATCATTATATTCATGCATCATTAAGGATTTCAAGAATCTAATTACAGTAAGGGTTTAACTAACTCACAAACATTTATAGAGTATATAAGACAATTATCATCATCTTGACATGAATGATGATTATTTGATTTTCCTTAACATTCAGCATACCAATTATTTTATACATATAATGTTAATTGTTTGAAAATTGGTCCATGATAAATAAAAGTCATGATCAAGGTTTTCTGTTTTACAAAACTTTTTAAAGTCCAACTGTTTTGTGATCACTACCAGTAAACAGTAGTATGCTTTTTATAGGTTATTTTTTATACTGCTTTGGGAATCACTTTGGGACTGCTCTAAAAAGCAAAACAAGCAGTTCCAGCTGTCCCTGGGACTGCTTTCTGGTTCTGATTTGTTCACTCATATGCGAAAGATATTCTGAGTGACATGATAGCTCCATCCCTTGTGTATTCTGGATTTGCAGGCTCCCATTTGTTTTGTATACTTGCAGCAGAGAGGCGTTTAAACTATTAAAAAAGCAAGGACTTCGTACAATCTTTTGATCAGAATAGATTATCATAGTTAATTAACATTTTCAGAGACTGTATATTTACACAAATGTTGTTAGAATATTTTTTAAAAAAAAGTAATTAAATAAGGAAGTCAGGAGAAGATTTTTATCCCTAAAAATAAACAACACGTTTATTAAAAAAATAACTACATGTAGGCTATTTCTATTCATTAATTCTAAATTATGTGCACTTAACATTTGCATTGGCACTATTTGATAATAATCCTTTTACAGTTAGATTTAAGATTTAAAATGAAAAGCTTATAAATGTTTTATGGGTACCACGCTAAAAAGTATTTCATGCAACCCTTAAGTAAAGCCTAACAATTCATTTTTATGTTATTTTTGATAAAATTATTAAATAAGGAAGTCATGAGAGGGTTTTTATTTCTAAGAATAAATTACAGGCTTGTGAGAAAGAATAACTACATGTAGGCTATTTTTATTTATTAATCCAAAACTATGTGCCATTAATATTTGTATTGGCACTATTTCAAAATAATCATTTTACAGTTAGATTTAAGATTTTAATTGAAAAGCTTCATGTTTGACGAGCACCGCACTAAAAAGTGTTCCATGCAACCGTAAAAAAGCTTTACAATTTATTAAATGACTATGAAAAAACAATTATGATACCGTTCTTCCATAACTTAAGCGATGTGAATAATCATTGGGGAATTTTATAATGAAGAACCGGTAGTTTTTAATTTATGAACAAGTTATCATAAACGTACACTTAATTTTGAAATAAAAAGTTAAAAATACCGGGAATTAAAATTTATTACTTTTTCATGTACCTGACCGATTAATGTTTATAAAATGGTATCAATATCTGCGGTTTCAATCGCCTTAGCGCAGAAAGTCAGTGCATTTTAATTCGGTATACGTATAAGCGTTTCACATCATTGAACATGCTGGTCAACAATGACCCTAATTTCAATCTACCGGCATGTAATGCAAAAATAAAGTTAATAAATAAAGTGTGTATGAATTTCTGTCAGGATTAATTAATTTTGAACATAATCTGAGTGTCCCATTCTGGTGATTTACAGATGTTCATTCTATCATATACCAATTAAACACTTATCAATAAAACTAAGTATTATAGAGATGGAGAAATTAACAATAATTAAATTATTTACATTAAATAATGTCAATGAAAATAATCATGACTGAAAAAATAATACTTGGCAAAATTAACAAAGAATTTTCTTAAAAGCCAATAAATTCCTTTTGACTATCCCAATAGTATGGAAACTGGCCATATTATGACGAAATCTATTTAAAGCCAATTCTTACTGTTGAAAAATAATTAATTCAGTTTAATGTTCTGTATTAAAAACAAATATAGGAAACTGTATAAATCATAGAAAGAAAGAAATTGAATTATTAATACACCCAATTATTTTGATTAAATGTTCATGTTCAGTTAAATTCATACATGTACGTGTGAAAGCCTTCTTCCTTTAATAAATATTAATTCAGTCTGTTACTATATGCGTACTGTTCATCAATGACCTTTGCATACATGTAAGGAATTCTGTTATACTACCCAGAATCAATTTCTACTCCTTTTATAGTTCCATTGTTTATTGCAAATCTCATTTCTTATATATTATTTGGGTGGGATAATTTCTGCATTTTGCAAGGCAGCTTCAACGACAAAAACCTGATTGAGAAAAAAATTCTGTCAATAGATGTTTAAAAATTTGCGATTGAATGTCAGTCCTTTATCGTAATTATTTACTGCATATATACCACAGGGTGAAACGTTCCTCAATATCGCTTATGACATCGTTGAAATAGACGTAAGCATAATAAAAACGCTTCACGTTTATATTTTCCGAGTGCGGAAAATCAATTGTGACGTCGCGCGAAAATATAAACATTTAAAATTATCTAAATAGAGAGAATCTACTACTAAACACGAAAAAATATTAATTCTAGAAAATCTGCATTAGAAATTTATTACCATATATTGACATTAAATTTGATAAATTTCAAGCTATTTGTCTCGGAAAGAAAACTAAACAGGAAAACCTTTGTTTTGAAATTGATGGTAATATGATTCATCCGGAAAACGAAGTAAAATTACTCGGTGTTACTATAGATTTTGAGCTTAAGTTTAGCTCTAAAATTTTAAACATTTGTAAAAAAAAAACTTCACAACAATTAAATATACCGTTTTGTGTTAAAAAAAAAATAGGGGTACACCAGACCAAATTAGGAAAACTGACCATCTATCATACATTTATCATGTCAAACTTCAACAACTGTCCATTTGTTTGGGATTTTTGTGGTAACGAGAAACAAGAAAATGGAAAACAAAAAATACAGCCAAGAGCACTGCGGTTTGCTTATGATAACTACAAAAATTCATATAGCTATCTTCTGGACAAATCAAATTTACCATGCCTCAAGCTCAGGCGTATTCAAACAATAGCCATAGAATGTTTTAAGATTTTAAACAAACAAAGCCCGTCTTACCTGCATGATTTTATTCATATGAAGTAAACACCTTATTCTTTTAAAAACATGAAAGTGCTGTTTTACCAAGAACGAGAACAACACCATATGGGTTGAAGTCTATTAGATATGAGTCTGCAAAACTTTGAAATTCTTTACCAGAATCTTTTAAAAAATATTACTTCTTTTAACTAGTTAAAATCCAACAGAAATCGTTGGAAAGGAAATTGTTGTAATTGCTGTGCCTGTCGCTAATTTTATTTTTAGAAACTAGGAAACATGGCTTAAGTTATTATCGGTTTGTCAGTTTTAATGTAGTGAATACCATGTCATTGTAAAGCACCACGGAGGAATAGTTTTAATATTTTAGTAGTGTGATGTAATTTTTATAAAACTGTTCTTGTTCATTATGTATGATTGTTGTAGTTTATGTTATTATGTAGTCTGAAAATAGCTTTTCAGAGGTAATATTCTTTGTTGATGTACCCGACTAAAATAAATATTTTCTTATCTTATCTAAAGTACTACTTATAAATATAATTTAAGATCTGTGATTTCGTGGTGCAAAAAAGGATATTAGGAATCAGATTTCATTTGCACATTTAGTCTTTTCTTTTTCTACTTTGAAAAGCAGCCAAAATCAATTATAGAGGACGTTAGTTTGACACAAAATGGAAACGTAACTACGACGTGACAATCAAATATTCTTTTATATTTCATTCATTCCTATGTTATAATCGTTCAAGCAAACGCTCAGCTAAATCAGGATACCCCTGTTGCGAGATGTGGTAGGTGACAGAGACAGCCGCCATTTTGGACCCGCTTCAGATTTTTGAATGTTCATATCTAGAGTTTCGATTATCAATTTCCAATCAAATCATATGTTAAGCATTAAGAAAAGGGTTTCTATTATGATTCCAAAAATGAATGAAAAATACTGGAAAACAAAAAAGTTAGAAAATACGATTTTTTTTATTTGAAGCCCGCATCAAATGGAAGTATTGAAGACAGATAAGAAGGTAATTCTACAAATCAGAAAGTCACGAGCTATCGTTTCCAATGAGTCTGCCATTTCATATTTTCAGCCATTTTCGAGAAAAGAGGGAGACAACATTGCATTCAAAATCAGGAAATTGCCCATAAATTGGCACCGGAGGCGATTTTTCTAATTTTTTTTCCCTGATTAAACAACTTAACGTAATTACATATATCCTGTGAAAGTATTATAGAAAACCGCTGAATAGTTCTCGAGAAACCGCGTGCATAAAATTTTGTCAAAAAAGAATAATAAACAGTAGAATTACTATAAGGTCTTCCGTGAAGAAAGGTAAAGGTATACTCAAACCGAAAATTGATTTGAAATATCGGACATATGGGGGATTGAACCTGGGTGGCTGGTGTGAAAATCCATTACCCATTACAGCTTTGGGAACCCCATTTTGCGATGTCATGATTCTAACATTTTTTTTTTCTAACGTAAAGTACATTTCATTAATTCAGCTTGGATTTTAAAATCATAAATAGCTTGCAAAACTTTGTTCAAGTATGTTACATATTATAAATATTACATCGGAATTTGTTACTTGAAATTTACGAGTAGTTTTTAGGAAAGATAATTATTACTTTTGAAAAAAATAATACTCTTCACTCTTCATTCGATATGTATTCAACTTTATATTCCATGCAACTCCATATACAGGCATGCCAATGGTATCTACTAGTATTACTGCACTTCTCTTGTCATTTTTCTACTAGTTAAGTCGTG
>PRKT01000916.1:156818-180448 GCA_003671525.1 Saccostrea glomerata | reverse complement strand
GTTTTGTATATTACATCAAGTCAAGAGAGTAAAAGTCTATTTCCTTATAAAGAAGACAAGAACAATGACATTCTCTATGCAGTATGTTTTATGTAATCAATATATATAATCTTACCATCTTGTGTCCCATCAAAGATGACTGTGTTCCTTAGCAAAGGTACACAGCTATCACCAAGAGTTATGCACCCTATATTGTCCATTCTCTCATTGGCCCTACTGGCAATCAGGGTCACAAAATCTGGGTCAGATGAAGTTTTCAGGAAGACTGTCACATGTAATATTGTTCCAGTGGACAAAGCTCTAAAATACACAAAGCTGTACGTCTTCATCATCTTATATTTACATCCACTGAATATTTTTACCTTTATTTCTTATGAAGACCATTGTCATTAATCAGTGCATGAACAACACTAAGCAAGCCACATGTGTAGATTTCTTGAACAATGGCTGTTCCATCAGTTTTAAATACAATTACATATTCATCTTAATTACAATATTTAAACAAATTTTTAATACAGATGTAAATATAAGCAATAAAATGCTTTCTTTGTTTCTTAGTTATGGAATTAACGTCGCACCTATTGCAGAAAAAAATTACAAAACCAGCTTATTTTTTCTGAAACAGCTGCGACATTAATCCCCATACTAACAAACAAAGAAAACATTCTATCATAAGTAACACAGTTGTTAAGAGTTGCCAAATGTCATGTTTATTCTCGAAGTAGAAAAAACTGTTATTCAATATTAATTAATTCTTAAACTTGTATTATCACTCACGATATTGCCGACAACTGGATTCTGTCTACCACTGTCAGGTTCAGTAGTCCATTAAGCTAGAAAAGAGCATAACATAGTTTTTCAGTAATAAGATATTGCATTTATTACGCAAAGTACCTTCATCAGGTAAAAACAAAAATAGCACATATCTTTCACAGCATACTAGTTTGGAGCTAGACAGAAAGCATTTATACTTACAGTTGAAATTACAGAGTTCTCGAACAAGGCATAATTTATATCCACTGTATCTGCCATAAATGCTTCATAACTCTGTGTTAGTGTTATGTTCAGAGGAACTGCATTTGTAGTGCTTACTGAAACAAGAGATGTTTGTAAAACACTTATGCCCCCCTCCCCCCTAATTGGAATTTTTCCAAGTCCAAAGGGCATAACTCTGTCAAAAATGGCGCAATTGTACCCAAAACAGATCTTGATCTAGATAGTCATCTGATAAATCTGCATACCAAATTTCATTTCGGTATGTGCAATGGTACGTTGCAAAGAAAATAAACGGAAGCGGCAAATTATTGAAATTTTTCTAGGTCCAAGGGGCATAACTCTATCAAAATGGTGCGATCGTACCCAAAACAGAACTTGACCTAGATATTAATGTGATATATCTGTATATCAAATTTCATTTCAGTATGTACAACGGTTGCGAAGAAAATGAACTGAAATTGCAATTTATTGAAATTTTTCTAAGTTCAAGGGACATAACTTTGTCAAAAATGGTGTGATTGTACCCAAAACAGAACTTGACCTAAATCTTCATGTGATATATCTGTATAACAAATTTCATTTCATTATGTGCAACAATTGCAAAGAAAATGAATGGAAACTAAGTTGACCGACAGACCGACCGACCAACTGACAGACAGCAGCAAAGCAATATGCTCTCCCATCTTCAAAGGGGGGCATTAAAAAAAAATTATAAATGAGTTGTTTTTTTCTTATCTGTGATACTTGAATATACCGTATATCCGTTTTTTTCCGCGATGATCTATTTTTCGCATTTATTGCGACCATTTTTAATTCGCAAAATATAAAACTCGCAAAAATGATGTCAGCTATAATGTGACATAAAAACATTACCATTTTAAACAAAAAAATCTTCAACCGTAAAAAATAACTTACGCAAAATAAAAACTAATAATCTACCCCTTTTTCACAAAATTTCCAACACGCGAAAAAAACCCAGATATAAGGTATTCTGTTCATTGAACAAAGAATGATGCTTTTTTTTAAAGGACACACTGAACACAGACAGGACAACTTGTTCATGTAGGTATATACACTGAACACAGACAGGACAACTTGTTCATGTAGGTATACACTGAACACAGACAGGACAACTTGTTCATGTAGGTATACACTGAACACAGACAGGACAACTTGTGCATGTAGGTATACCCTGAACATGAAGAAAATTCATGTAGATATTAACTTAACATCAACAGGACAAATTGTTCATATAGGTAATCTCAAACCTTAGAGTTTCTTAGCCAGAACAGAAATTGCATGCATGAACTATTTTTCTTATTACAAATGATTGAAAGAAAAGAGGAATGATAAATATTTTTAAAATTTATTTTTAGATGAAAACTCAACAGTAAATGTACAGTTGAAGACAAACATTAATTTCCAGTCTGAGTACAATAATCCTTCTTCACTGCTCTACAAGAACTTAAAGGGGGACATGGAAATTGAGGTATTTGCCAAATTCCTAAATGTTATAAAATTTCACAAACGTAGATGTGACAATGTGACAGATGTTAGTAAAATCATATTTGTCTTTGTTTAGACCAGGTCATTTTTTATCAACATGCAGAATCTGAAGTCAGTTAAGATTATAAAAATAAGGTAAGTTTGTATGACATTTGTGAATTATAAGCATCGTTCAAATACAGTGTAAGTTAATCACCCGTTTGCTTTGTGTTTACAGTGAGAGCAGCACTGTGTTTGACCTACAAGTGAAGTTTAACACAAATCTGACCATGGAGTTGGAGGCCCAGTTAAGTACAGCTCTACAGAACATGTACCAAACAGGAGTACAGCTACAGGGAACTAAATATACTGTACTACAAAACCCTGTCATATCAGTACCTTATAGTAAGTGTTTGTTAACTTAAGTTAGCAGAAACAAAGTTCACACGATAGCTCTTTTAAATGGTCATATACTGTAGATTCCTTATTTTTCGTGACTACTTATTATCGCAGATGGACTCTTCAACGTCAAAATCGCGAGAATAATAATTCGTGACGGTTGATCGAGAGAATTTACATAGAATTCGGCACTTATAAAATAAAGGGGAGTAATTTTATTTTGCGTGTGGTGCTTCTCGCAAAGTTACGTGATAATTAATTCCACGTGTATATATAGGAATCTACAGTACTAGTGGTTTAAGACTTTATCTTTCAACATTATCAAACAGGCATAAATCACAGTTTTGCCATGTTCTATTGCAAGGTGAAAAAACCTTTGATCAATAAAGGAAGTTTGATTTGATTTATACAGAGCAGTATTGTTTTTGTAGAGCCTGCTCCCTGTTTATTTTGTCTGTCCACTGAGAAATGTCATATCCAGATGGATTACACCTATGTATGCAGGTAAGAATTTATGTAAATGCACTAGTGAGCTGGCTTTTCTGAAGACATTCGGTCAGTCATTTGTCCATTGTTAGGTCACCTGAGTAAACTCAGGTGACCTATTGCTATCCGTTTTCGTCTGTCGTCGTGCGGTGTGCGTCGTGTGTTAACATCTGCTTCTTCTCTGCAACCGCTCAACCAATTTCAACCAATTTTGGCATAAAGCATCTATGGGTGAAGGGGAACAGAAATTGTGAATTTCATGGTCCCTGCCCCCCTGGAGCCTGAGGGGTGGGGCCAAAACCACTAAAATTAGTGCAATCTTTAAAAATCTTCTTCTTTACTCCTGGACATCAAGCAGTCTAACTGTTGGCATGATTGTAATGAGCATTGAGTCCTCTACCAAAATTATGAAATTCATGGCCCCAGGGTCAGGGGTTCTAGTACTGGGGTAAATGCTCTTTGTCGGTAATTTGACTTAAAAATAAGTCAAACCCAACCGAAAACCCATAAAAGAGACTAATATTTCAGTCTCTTTTTATTCTGCTGTCCCTTAAGTATTAAAATTTCCATTCATTGTGAAAACCAAAATATTGGTATTCTTTGTTCCTCAGCATTATCTTATCTTAAAGTTAATCTATTGCAAACAAAGAAGAGCATAATTATATCAGGCAGTGTTAATTGACATTGAATCAGTGTATTTTTCTGACCGTTTCTTCCACTGTGATTTAGGGAACAATGTAAGTGGGCTGTGGCTATACAGACTGGACACCTGTCCTCAGTCAGAAGAGAATTACCGGGCTCAGTGTTACTCCTGGCTGTTGTCAGACGGGGTGACACAACAGAGTCTGGTGACACAGGCCGACTCCCTCCTCCCCCCGTGTCCTTGTAACACCGTACAGGCTGATCTGGACTCGGACTTTATCCAGTCCAGGACCGAGTCCAACTGTTACTTTGTACAGACCTCTCCAGTTAACACCAACTATACTAGGGTAAGTGTATCAGTAAACACAAACTATACTAGGGTAAGTGGATATACCATCAATGCCACTGATACTTGGACCTGTAATTTGGCTCAGTGGAAAACTGTTAGACGCCACTGAATGTTTCACCAGATATTGAACTTGTATGCAGTACAACAAATTAAATAATTATGCTGTTCTTTGTAAATTTCTATCCACGTCTTCAACTTAGATAACGCTTCAGTAGCTGGACTGATGTTAACTTTACAGCAAAACTCATTTAGTACGAACACGGATATTGCGAATTTACGGATATAGCGAAGTCATCTTGGATCCCCAGATATATAAATTTGTGACTTTCTTATACATTTATAATGAATTACGGATATAGCGAAGTAATTTCACAGGTCCCAGTGACTTCGTTATAACCGAGTTTTACTGTACTTGGATAATAAACTTTTGGGTTATAAAGACTTGTTTGTTACAGAAATGCTGTTACTCCTCCCTGGGATCTCTCCTGTTTTCCTCCCTGGGAGCTGGCTATGTGTTCCTGTACAACCCCCTGACTCTCCCTTCTGAGGCTGTGGACACTGATGTTAACCCCTACATCTTGTGCTGTGTTAAGGCCAGAATGTGTGAGGAATTCTTCATCAAACGTCCCTCTGACAACTGTAACAAATACAGCCCAGTTTCCCCAGGTAATAGGAAATAATTTCTCCGAAATACATTCTTCAGCTGCAGAAGATAATATGTCATTTTTCTAAAAAGAAAAAAAAAATAACATTATTGGTGATTGACGTTTATTGAATGATTATTATATGCCGTATAACGAGTATTTTTTACGTACTGCTAATTTTTACGAATTTTATTAATCCGTAAAATTTAAACGCGTAAGATTTCACATAATATATAAATCGGATCGTGTAAATTCTTAACATCGTATGTGTAAAGGTAATGTCTGAAGGAGAGGGGGGTATACTGTTTTACCCTTGTGTGTGTGTCTGTCTGTCTAGCTGTCCGTCTGTCTGTGTGTCCGTCCGAAACAAATTTCCGTCACAGTTTTCTCAGCAACTACTCATCGTAGATGCTTGAAATTTTAACACAATCTTCTCTGAGGCATGCCATATGGTGGGATACATTTTTGCTCAAATCCGAAGTCAACTTCCTGTTTGTCTGTGAGTCTGTCCGTTTCATTTATAGCAAATTTTCGTTGCAGTTTTCTCATCAACTACTCATCGTAGATGCTTGAAATTTTTAAACAATCTTCTCTGAGGCATGCCATATGGTATGATACATTTTTGTTTAAATCCGATATCAACTTTCTGTTTGTCTATGTGTCTGTCTGTTTCATACATGACAGTTCTTTGTAGCAGTTTTCTCATTAGCTATTCATTGCAGATGCTTGAAATGTTATTACCGACTTTGTTGAGGCATGCCATATGGTGGGTTTAATTTTTATATGAATCTGATGTCAACTTCATCTGCCTGTAATTGAACTTGTGTAAACAGTATATTAACATGATAGTGCTTATTTACATCAGAGCGGGGGTATTACTTGTGAGCATTGGCTCACAGATTTCTTGTTGTCAGTAAGCTCACTCCCTGGAGGCTATATAATTAGTGTACTGTTGGTATTTTGAGCACTTTAAAGTCAGTGGGGATCATACAGGTCTATCTCAATTAACTTGTTAAATTATACAAACATCGTCAATTAATTAATCAATTAGACCTACCTGGTTACTCTATTTTTTTAAGTATTTTTACGAGACGCATAACTATATTGACTTTTTAATAAGGGTCTTCCAATTATACCTGTGTTTTCAATCTTTGACCCTTTCTTCTGTTTCATGTGCTTTGAATAAAACTTCGACATCTTACTTTCACTTCAATTATGATAGTTTGAGTTGTCTCTCTTTGTTTTCGGTAATAACAGACGAGCACGTGGTGTACCTAGCTATGTGTTTTATAAAACATTAATAAATGAAAGGCACATTGTTCATGTATATAAAGGTAAATGATAAAAAATAAACATAATGCAATTTGTTGCATTGTTTACATTGTCATAATTTAATAAGTCTCTCTTTCGCTCTCTCTCTCTCGTACATCGGGTTTTCGGACACATTATTCGTACGCAAGTTTATGCATTGAAAGTACTAACAATTACTGATCTGGAATTTTACATCTGATGATTTTAATTTTTACGGACATGTTCAATTCATAAAATATTAATGCGCAAAAATTTAAATCACCCCATTTTGACCAAAATTCGTAAAAATTTACAGCAGTAGAAATTACCCGTTATACGGTATATACACTTAAAAAGTTGTGTCGTTCAGACTAAGTTTTAAATCTATATGGAGTAGAAAGATAAAGTGTTTGATCATTTAGTCTCTCTCTTGTCCATATGCTAACAGATTTATTCCTGTATAGCTGTGATGAGAGGTCAGTGCAGCAGCTTGTGCCCTCTAGTTAGGATATATTTTTCAAATGATATTTTTTTCAATAACAGCTACAGCCTCCCCAGTGATAAGTTACTACCCACTAAGACTTACTGCTACAGTGGGAGAAATGGTGGACATCACAGCAATAGCCCAGGTCACAGGAAATGATTATGTGAGCTTGATTTTATCTGGATCCATCAGTGCCAATGTCACTGAGAGACAAATGTCAGCCATTCTGTATAGATGGACTCCAAAGAATACCTCCCCTAAAAGTATACAGTGAGTTTGGTAACATTTTATTCTTTGACTTCTGCAATTGAAAGAAGTAGGGATCTACTTAATGTATTAACTGACGATTCCTACTACAAGTAATCTAGTGTACTTAATTGTTGACTGGACCTTGGCTGTGAACCATATTATAAGTAATCTAGTGAACTCTGGTGTTGTCAGAATCTCTGCTGAAGAACATAAGTTTTACTTTACAGAATCTATGCCCTGGATCAGAATTCCTCTGTATCGGCCACTGTGACTCCTGACATTATTCTGTGCCCGGGCTGTAGTGGGAGGGGCACCTGTCACTTTGATGATGTCATCCCACAGGAACAACCCTCCTTCTTCCTTGTGGAGTGTGTCTGTGAAACAGGATGGACAGGTGAGAAATACTTTTGAATTAATTATTTTGTTGTTGGAAATCTATACTTTTAAGATAGAGAAATTGCAGGAATTACTAGCTCAGCACCGTGAAAATTCAAAGAACACATATTCTTTACTTGACTTTACTTGATTAATCATACTTGATGATTGAAGAGGCAGTTAAAATAATTATGTTGAAGTTACCACTTAATTAATCATACTGACTTGGTTTTACAGGTCCCACCTGTAATGTGGATGAGAATGGTTGCCTTGGTGATCCTTGTAACACGACCTCTGACTGCCAGGATCTGACCCCCTCTGTCCAGAAGTCCCGGGGACTGACCTATCAGTGTTCTGCCTGTCCTGGGGGTTACGCATTGTCCAGCTCTCTCAAGTGTATTGGTAAGTAATAGGCTTGTCTTCAGTCTTCTTGGTTATCAAAGATTTGTTATATACTTGTATGGTGCATATAAAAGTAATAGTTAAATTATTCTTAATATAAAAATTGTAACATATTATGTGTTTTTTGAAGAAAAAAAAAAGGTCATATCATTTATTAATTGCATGAATACTGGAAGTAAGTAATCAGATTTCTTTAAAAGAGATTTGCTTCCATTGAAGAGCAATATATTCAACAGAAATATGATTTATTTTTCAGATATTGACGAGTGTACTTTACGTATCAATCAGTGCAGTCAGAGATGTGTGAACACAGAAGGATCTTTTGTTTGTGCTTGTGAGGCAGGTTATAGAGTACATGGTTACCAATGCTTAGGTACATATGGCCATTTTTGGCATTTCTCAATTATATTTTGTGATTTTTAAGAGAGCAAGCTAGCTTTTATCTTCCATGCAATAAAAGAAACCATCACAGGATTATAAATTTGGACATAAACAATAGATTTCAAACTTCAAACCAAAGAAGCTGACATAAAAGTCAATCACCAATAAGTCTTATACAATTTGATTTCCTTTTGTGAATGAGAAAACTTGACTGAGGGTTTCATTTTTTCTCAAATATTATCATCAAGACCATGCATCCATCAATTGGTCTATATGGAAAGATGGAATCAAATCAAATCAAATAACCAAAAATCTTATAAATTTTGTTTCCTTTCTCAGAAAGAGAAAACTTGACTGAGGTATTCTCAAATGTAAACAGTCTCAACCCAATGTCACTTCAGATGTAGATGAATGTAGAGAGGGTACAAGTGGTTGTGATCATCAGTGTATAAACACCCTGGGCTCCTACCACTGTGTCTGTTCTACAGGTTACCAGCTACACACAGACAGACAGACGTGTCTTAAAGGTAAGTGTGTCATCATCAGTGTATAAACACCCCAGGCTCTTACCACTGTGTCTGTTCTACAGGCTGGCTGATACACACAGACAGACAGACGTGTCTTAAAGGTAAGTGACTGTCATCATCAGTGTATAAACACCCCGGGCTCCTACCACTGTGTCTGTTCTACAGGCTACCAGCTACACACAGACAGACAGACGTGTCTTAAAGGTAAGTGACTGTCATCATCAGTGTATAAACACCCCAAGCTCCTACCACTGTGTCTGTTCTACAGGCTACCAGCTACACACAGACAGACAGACATATCTTAAAGGTAAATGACTGTCATCATCAGTGTATAAACACCCCGGGCTCCTACCACTGTGTCTGTTCTACAGGCTACCAGCTACACACAGACAGACAGACGTATATTAAAGGTAACACAGTTTATTTACACAAACTGAGAAGAATCTATTTTGTCATTATGTATTTTTCTTGTTGTCTGTTTGTTTATAATGCCCCCCTTCAAAGAAGGGAGGGCATATTGCTTTGCTGCTGTCTGTCGGGCGGTCGGTCTGCCGGTTGGTCTGTCGGTCCACTTAGTTTCCGTTCATTTTCTTCGCAACCATTGCACATACTGAAATGAAATTTGGTATACAGATATATCACATGAATATCTAGGTCAACTTCTGTTTTGGGTACGATTGCACCATTTTTGACTGAGTTATGCCCCTTGGACTTAGAAAAATTTCAATTATTCACAGTTTCCGTTCATTTTCTTTGCAACTGTTGTACGTACTGAATTGAAATTTGGTATACAGATATATCACATGAATATCTAGGTCAAGTTCTGTTTTGGGTACGATTGATCCATTTTTGACAGAGTTCAAAATTTCAATTATTTGCAGTTTCCGCTCATTTTCTTTGCAACTGTTACACATACTGAAATGAAATTTTGTATACGGATATATCACATTAATATCTAGGCCATGATCTGTTTTGGGTACGATCGCACCATTTTTGACAGTTTTGCCCCTTGGACTTAGAAAAATTCCAATAATTTGCAGTTTCCATTCATTTTCTTTGCAACTGTTGCACATACTGAGATGAAATTTAGTATACAGATTTATCAGATGATTATCTAGGTCAAGTTTTGATTTGGGTACAATCGTGCCATTTTTGACAGAGTTATGCCCTTTTGGACTTGAAAAAATTCCAATTTGGGGGGGAGGGGGGCATAAGTGTTTTACAAACATCTCTTGTTATGTCATATTTATAGCTTTCTGATTTAAATATTTTTGCTACCTAGCTTCAGTAGAACCTGCATGTGCTGCACGGCAATGTCCCCAGGGATGTAGAATTAATAGTACAGGTGGACCAGAGTGCTTCTGTCACCTTGGTTATAGAACAAAGGCAGACTCAGCTTGTGAAGGTATCATTCTGTTTTTTATTTGTTGTTTTTTTTAAATCAACTTACTTTTTTCAGTATATTGACTATACTTATATTGGGACCCATACTATAATCATACATTTTAAAAGAATCTGAAAATTCATGTTTAAAAGTCATGAAATGGTCACTAAAGATATGATGAGTTAAAAAGCTGAGGCATGCACCTATAAACTGGTGTCTGGGAAAAAACTTAGAGATGTACAGATTTATGCCCCTTGACAATATCGATCATTCTTTAAAAACAGATCCATTGTATAAAGAATATTGTATAACTTCAGTCATGAAAAGAAATTAATAACCAGTCTTTTGAATATAGATTCCAAGTTGATAATAGCTAAATAAATCTACATGTTTATTGATTTGCTAAAATTCATTTTTCTGGTTATAATTGACACAAGTATTTGGTGTTATATCCTAGATATCAATGAGTGTCTGGACGGACCCTGCCCACACAGCTGTCAGAACACCAATGGAAGTGTGGAGTGTGGATGTTATAATGGATACCAGCTACAGACAGACCGTAGGTCATGTCAAGGTATGAGTGGGATGTAGTTTATATAAATGTTTTATAAAATGCACAGCTCATAACATGTTTCTCATAAATGAATTAACATTCATCAGCTTGTGACCTTGATCACTGGGGCCCTAACTGTGAGAGGTCATGTGACTGTACCCATCATGCCCTGTACTGTAACAATGTGATTGGCTGTGTGTGTAAGCCTGGCTGGTCTGGGAGGTTCTGTGAAGTCAACGTCAATGAGTGTAAGGACCTGAGTCTGTGTCAGTCACCTGAGGTCTGTACAGACACCTATGGATCATTTACCTGTGGGTGTGAAAATGGCTACCAGAGAAATACCAACACAGGACTTTGTGAATGTGAGTTTGTTTTTGTAGTAGCAATATTTCAATTTACTTTTCACAATTTTGCCCAACCATATTTTTAAAAGAAATTCAGTTCTGCATAACACAGTACTTTTTTTTTTTATTATACATGTATGTAACACTTGATATTCTCCTAAGTTGTCCTCTGCAGATAGTGTGGAAGTAGCTGCAAAAAAGCGAACAATATGTTTTGATCCAATTCTCTTATTTTTAACACAGATTCCAGTGCTTGCAGCTCCTGGGCTCAATATGCCTGCCCAATAGATGAAGTTTGTGTAGACACTACAAACAATTACACGTGTGTCTGTGCTGAAGGGTTTATTAGAGTTAATAACACTTGTCAAGGTATTCACATACATTACAAACTGAAATTCTACACAAAATTCCCCACCCATTGCATGACCTTAAGAATTTCAAGTTTTATGAGATTCCAAAATATTTTCATTATTTCGGCAGATTTGGATGAATGTTCCTCAATGTTACACAATTGTCATCATGAATGTGTGAATACAATCGGAAGCTTCAGGTGTAGCTGTAAACCTGGATACAGCTTACAGATCAATGGAAAAGAATGCTTCCTACAAGGTAAATGGGGATGCACTTACTTCCATTTGGCTCTTAAGGAGGCTTAAACACTTTGCACTGAAGAGTTTATTTTAAATTTCAAGATACTTTGATGTTTTTGGAGTTGCTGGTCATACTTTTCTCTGCTTTCAGTGTCTAACCCCTGTAAAGGTAGTTACAAGTGGAATTTCTGTGACCACACCTATGGGGGATGTACAGTGGATGGGAGAGGTAACCCTGTGTGTTTCTGTAGAGCTGGTTATACCCCTGTACAAAAGGACAACTTCACTCTTTGTAATGGTAGGTTGAGTCTATGGTATAAGAGGAAGATATAATTATGTATACCAAAATATTTTGCAGACTTAATTAAAATTTGATTGGGAATTGTAACCTTTAAGTATAAGCTAACAATATCATCTTTAGGAGATACTTTAAAAATCCATATTTGGCATATTATCTTATTTATATCAAGTAACCAGTGACCTTTCATATTAAAGATATTAACAACAGGAGCATTCGTATTCTTCAGTTTATACATCAAGAAATTGTTTCAACACTTTCTTAAATTCTAGTTGTTTGCTCAAAGAGAATTATTAGGTGAAACTAAGGGCTGTGTATAAATTTGTAGCATTGGAATTCATTTAAGGTTTGATAAAAATAATTTTGTGGATTTTACATTGACCTATTTTTCGCAGATCTACAGGAATGTTGGATGGGTATATCTGGGTGCTCCCACAGCTGTTCCAATACCTGGGGAGGATTTACTTGTGGGTGCCCCACGGGATTCACACTGGACACTGATAAAAAGACTTGTATTAGTAAGAACAATTTTTTTATGAACCTTACTTATAGATAAATTCTTTAGGGTGAAGTATGTAACTCTTGATGCCTTTCATTTAAGGTTGTGCTGATATTGAGAAATGGGGAGATAATTGCACTAATTCCTGTGGCTGTGGGCGAGGTGCCTTAAGATGTGACCCTGTGACTGGTTGTGTGTGTGAACAGGGCTGGTCTGGTCCCCACTGCGCACAACATGTAGATGACTGTAGTAACACCTCATGTGGTTCTCATCAGAAGTGTGTTCATGTCAACTTCACTCATCTGTGTGTCTGTGAAAAGGGCTACCAAAGAGACTCCAACAATCTCTGTCAAGGTAGAACAGTTCTCATGGACACTAATCCAGGAGTCTTCAAAATACAATGTATCTTTAAAAACAAGCATAGAGACAAGGAGATCCTTCAATTTTGAATTAACAATATTTTCCTCCTAGTACAGAATTCAGGGACTGTTGATCTTCTTGTTTCAGATATAGATGAGTGTTCCTCTAACCAGCACCTTTGTACACAGAGATGTATTAACACACAAGGAAGCTACCGGTGCTCCTGTACTGACGGCTTCCAACTCAGATCAGACAACACAACTTGTGAAGGTACAGGCTGTAATTAAGCATTTTGTCTTTACATGAGGAACTTATAATGAACTGGAAATGAAGGCACTATATTGTATCCTTAATCTCTTAGAATATAAAAAGATTTTTTCCATTGCCCATTGATTGTAGATGTAGATGAGTGTAGCCTAGAGACATCAGACTGTCATCAACAATGTCTTAACACTATAGGAGGATACTACTGCTTCTGTTATAAGGGATTCCATTTGACTGTTTCTAGTCAGTGTATTAAAGGTAACCATATTTCTCTCTCTCTCTTTTTTTAACACTAAAGGTGGATACTACTGCTTTTGTTATGAGGATGTAAAAGTTGTTAAACTAACAGTCAGATAATTAATTTGGGCTTGTTAAAGCCCATATTTCATTAGCCCTTTGACTCCCAACCTATTTCAGATATCTTGGCCAATTCATGATTTCTTTCTCTTGTTTACAGATGTGTCTACCTCCCCCTGTGTTGCCACGGGTGATTCCTGTCAGTATGGATGTAGAGTGGAAGGAGGACGAGCTTTCTGTTTCTGTCCAAACGGCTACACACTGAACAAAGACAGGACAACTTGTTCATGTAGGTATACACTCTGAACATGGACAGGACAACTTGTTCATGTAGGTATACACACTGAATACAGACAGGACAACTTGTTCATGTAGGTATACACACTGAACACAGACAGCACAACTTGTTCATGTAGGTATACACACTGAATACAGACAGGACAACTTGTTCATGTAGGTATACACACTGAACATGGACAGGACAACTTGTTCATGTAGGTATACACTCTGAACATGGACAGGACAACTTGTTCATGTAGGTATACACACTGAACACAGACAGGACAACTTGTTCATGTAGGTATACACACTAAACACAGACAGGACAACTTGTTCATGTAGGTATACACACTGAACACAGACAGGACAACTTGTTCATGTAGGTATACACACTGAATACAGACAGGACAACTTGTTCATGTAGGTTATATACACTGAACTCGGATAGGACAACTTGTTCATGTAGGTATACACACTGAATACAGACAGGACAACTTGTTCATGTACATGTAGGTATACACACTGAACAAAGACAGGACAACTTGTTCATGTAGGTATACACACAAGCTGAACTCTGACAGGACAACAAGTTGAAATTATCTAATCTTTAAAGTCTGCAATGATTTTCTAAGCTTTAAAGATAAAGATTTCTCCAACAAAGTTGGATTTTAAGGGTAGGTATTGACCATTACACATCATGGTCCTTTGCTATTTTCAGATGTAAACTCAACAGTAAATGTACAGTTGAAGACGAATATAAATTTCCAGTCTGAGTACAATAATCCTTCTTCACTGCTGTACAAGAATCTCAAGGGGGACATGGAAACTGAGGTAATTCCTAAATGTCATAAAGTTGCACAATTCCTGGGCGTGCAAAATGTTAATTCCAGTGAGTTATCTCATATATATTTATCTTTTTCTAGACTCAGACCTTTTTTGTCAACATGCAGAATCTGAAGTCTGTCAAGATTTTAGGAATAAGGTAAATCACTATGACTATTGTGAATTATAAGCATCGTTCAGATACGTTATACATATATAATAAGTTAGTATATATTTTTGCTTTGTGTTGACAGTGAGAGCAGCACTGTATTTGACCTACAAGTGAAGTTTAACACAAATCTCACCATGGAGTTGGAGGCCCAGTTGAGTACAGTTCTACAGAACATGTATCAAACAGGAGTACAGCTACAGGGAACTAAATATACTGTACTACAAAACCCTGTTATATTAGTACCTTATAGTAAGTGTTTAGCAGTTATGTTCAAACTATAAACAAAGGAATGCAATTTGTATTGGGAAGTTTATCTTGTTGTTTTGTACAGTAAAGCATGCGTATAACGAATTGCTCAATGCAAACATTTAATTTTGCTTTTTGGTTAGATTTTATATATGACTTTTGTATTGTAGACCCTGCTCCCTGCTTACTGTGTCTTTCCAGTGAGAGATGCCATATCCTTGTGGATAACAGCTATGTATGCAGGTACTTTTCTCTATTCTCTTGTTGGTGCACTTAGAGGTTTCTAGTTAGCATCAATTAACATGCTTACTTTTTGATGTAGCTGCATGTGCAAAGTCAATTCATTTCAGAGCTTCTCAAATTGTTAAATCTGTGCCTTTCTTCATCTTCTGAAGTATTTCATGCATAATGTGTTTAAACTTGCAGATTATAAGAAAAATTTTATAAGATTTAGATGTAAAGGTTATCCCCCCAATTAATTTAAAGACTACTTTAACTGCATGAAGAACTAAAAGTTTGTACTTTTTCTAATGCTTGAAGAACTTAAATTAAATTTGTACATTAATGCTATTTCTTTTCTTTTTTCAGAACAATTTCAGGTATGCAACAGCTTTATTAGCTCACCTGAGCCGAAGGCTCAAGTGAGCTTTTCTGATCAAAATTTGTCCGTTGTCTGTCGTCGTTGTTGTTGTCATAAACTTTTCACATTTTCATCTTCTTCTCTAGAACCACTGGGCCAGGAAAGATGAAACTCATGTGGAATCATCCTCAGGTAGTGTAGATTGAAGTTTGTTCAAATCATGACCACTGGGGGTAGGATGGGGCCAAAATGGCCGATCAAAGTTTTACAAAGGAATATATAGGAAAAATCTTTAAAAATCTTCTTCTCAAGAACCACTGGGCCAGGAAAGATGAAACTCATGTGGAATCATCTTAGGTAGTGTAGATTCAAGTTTGTTCAAATCATGACCCATGGGGGTAGGGTGGGGCCAAAATGGCCGATCAAAGTTTTACATAGGTATATATATGGAAACCTTTTAAAATCTTCTTTTCAAGTACTTCAAAGCTATGCTTAGTGATATTTATAAGGAATCATCTTAGGTAGTGTAGATTCAAGTTTGTTAAAATCATGATCCCCTTGGGGGGTTAAAATTCATGCCCTCTCCCCCCTCAGTAAACTTTCAGTTCTGATATGTGCTTTTTCCTAACCAATTGCTCAGGTGAGCAATGTGGCCCCTGGGCCTCTTGTTTAAATCTATGATATGCACACTTAGTTGAAGAACTGTATATATATATAGATATTCTTTGATAGTTTATAGTTAAAGTTTATAACCTTATTACATTTATATTCAATTTCTTTACTTCCATGTATATAAAATCATCAAATTTAACTTTTTTCAGTAAGCACTACTAATGCAGTCTACCTGAAAATAGCAACAGCTAAGAGTTATGAAGCATATATGGCGGATACAACAGATATACAGTATGCTGTGTTTGAAAACTCCATCATCACAACTGTAAGTTTTATGCTACACCTACAGTTTACAAATAAAGGGTGGGGGGTCTAGTAGCTTGTATAAAATATACAAATTCTTGGATCATAAGAAAGATAGAACTTAGTTAAAATATTGTTTTCTAGCTGAATGGAATACTGAATTTCACAGTGGTAGACAGAATCCAGTTGTCAACAATATCGTAAGTGACCACAGAATTATTACCAATGCTAAGATACTTTGATTTCTATAGAATATTAGTTCTTGCATTATCACATAATTTGACATATTACTATTTGAAGACATTTTGTTGAAATACTTGTTGCATATTCCTTTGTGACATTATTGGCAATGTTTTAGTTTAACTGTCACTGAGGATGGAAAGTTGTATATAAAAAAAATCTTTGTGTTTGTACAATAGATTTAGGATATCAGAACAGTAAGGCCTAAGCTAACCTTTATTTCAAATAGATATGGAATCTGATATAGAATTTATGAATATTCCTGGTGTTTCAGAGCTTTGTCCACTGGAACAAAATTACATGTGACAGTCTTCCTGAAAACTTTGTCTGACTCAGATTTTGTGACTCTGATTGCCAGTAGGGTCAATGAGAGAATAGACACTGTAGGGTGTATAACTCTTGGTGGTAGCTGTGTACCTCTGTTAGAGAACACAGTAATATTGGATGGAACACAAGAAGGTTAGATTACTTCAGTGTTTGTAAAATGACAAAATTGTACAAATACAAATAAACTTGCAAAAAGAGTATACATTCTTACAGTAAGACTTGGATAAAGTATGTCACTTGGACTTAGTAACCAACTTAAAGATTCTTTGTCACTGGTTGCAAGCAAAATATTGACCTTTAATTTATTTTCTTTGATACAGTTCCAGTGGTATGCAAGACCTGTTCAGAAAATGCTACGTGTATCACTAATTCTCCAGGGTGGTGGAATTGCTTTATGTAAGTTAATGACAGCTAGAACATACATTTGTATATGTATACCCCTATTAGAATAAAGTTTAATAGATGTGCAATATAATTGATGTAAATTTGGAAATATCTAAAAGTATACAAATATTATCACCTGTTAATATAGTAGAAATAAGTCAAGTAAATTTATTAGATCATGAATAAATGATTGCACTTATAACCTTATCAGAAAGTTAATTTGATAGAATTATTTGAAACCTTATGTTATTTATCTTAATAAATGACTATTCAAGTCGAAGTTTACTAATGTCATAGTTACTGTAATTGTTACATTTATTTTATTACAGAAGTACTACAGTAACTGTAATTCCGTCTACTTCAAGTATTCCTACAACAACAATCGAAACATCAACTGGTAAGAATTAATGAATAGACTCTGGATTAATTGTGTAGATGTATTTTTCTTGTGTTGTTTATTGTATTCCAACTTGAAAAGTATACATTTGTCCATCTGTGACACTTAGGGGTAGCCATCCCTCACATCTTAAATGTCTCTTTCACCACTAAATGCAGTTTTAACTTTTATGAAATTTATCTTTTACATGGTGGCATGAGAATCTATTTTGAATTTTAATCCAGCACATATTTAGGATTTCCCTTAGCAATTAAATCTCTAGTTTTTCCAACAACACCTACTACTTGAATTTGTGCAAACTTCTACATGTGATGACCATTTAAAAATGCAAGTTAAATGTACATCTTGTTTAATTTGTACTTTAGTAAGAGCATTAATGAAGTATTAATCAAGACGAGAGATAATTTCCCTGTACAGTATTTATATAATTCTTGAAGTGTAAGAAGTTGAATGTTATTATGTGTAAAATGTTGATGAATCTAAGAGTATAAGTAATTTTTCATTCACAGCTTCATCAGGTCCTACTACACCCAGAACAATCACAGAGGACAAGCAGATCCTTGTGGGGGTGGGGGTAACAGTCCCCCTGGGAGCCCTTTTCCTTGCCCTCATTATTGTTCTTGGTGTTCTTCTCTGCAGGAAGTGGCATCACTGGAAAATACAAAGGTTTGTTTATGACAATAAGTTTTCTATCTCCTAGCTATCTTCCGTGACCTAATTGTGAGTGGTTAGCTGTATTTTAGGACAGTTCAGCTCAAAAGTTCAAGGTTGATATGTAGAATTCACAAATTAAAGTATTTCTGAGCAGGAACTTTATCAAAATTCATGAGTGTAATAGTTCAAATTTTAGTTTACTTTTATTCAAAGTTATGTCAAAACATTGGCCAGGATCATGATCAGATGGTCTTGGTTTAAATTTTTCTCTTTGTGTTGTTATGTACATTGAAACCTGTCTAATCCGACATGCACTGGAAGATAGATTTTATGTTGAAATAGACAGGGAGTCAGATTGCACAGTAATCACATGAAACGCATAAAAATAGCAAATTCGGAAAGAAATTTATCGTTGGAATTCACAGTGCATCTGATTGCACAGATGTAGGATTAGGCAGTTTTCACAGCACATGTAGTTGTTGTTTCGTTTTGGACTATTATTATTATTTTGATACACTTTTACAGGAAAAGAGCTCAAAATTATACTGCAGGGCCACTACCCAGAAACCCTACAAACAGAGAGAGGGTGAGTGTTTAAAACTTGTTTATATAATTATTTTTTTGATATTCATTTAGAGAGAAATCATTATTCTTTGAAGAATTTAAACATTTCATTAACAAGGTGATATGATACTTAAGTTTGTATATTTTCGACAATTATGTGATTTGTCCAAAAAAAAAGATAAATGGTTGATCAAGCTATCTGTAAAAAAAAAAAAAAACTGTAGATTCCTGATTATACAAGAGGAATTAATTTCCGCGTAATTTTGCGTGAAGCATCACTGAAAAAAAATATTACTAGCTTTTATTTGTATGGTGCTGAAATCTATGTAAGATCAGCTTATCAACTGTAAATTCGTGAATTTATTTCTCGCGATTTGACGTTAAGAGCCAGTTTGCGATAAAAAGTACTCGCAAAAAAATAAGGAATCTACAGTATTTTCTTTAGAAAAATTTACAATAATAATGTACAGTGGACCCTCATTCATCCGGACACTTTGGTTCTCGGTCAATTTGTCCGGATATGTGAAGCATCCGGATATCTGAATCACCAGTTAAACAAAACAAAATAACATTTGAAAATTTCGTTCCGATGAAAAATCGTCCTGATACTGAGGCATCTGGATATCTGGCGTCCGGATATCTGAAGGTCCACTGTACTTAATAGACCACTTTTTTATACATTAGTATTCAGAACATTTTTTAGAAAAAAATATATATCTTGAATGCATGATTTCATGTACATGTGTCACATGTAAAATGTAATATAAAATGTCATGTTTTGCAGGTAGTCTTTCGGCAACCTATAGGACACATAAGACAACCTTCTGCCCAAGTAAGTATATTATTGGCATGTATCAAAATACCATTTAAAATTAAACACAGATTTAATTTTTTATTTTTTTTTATTTTTTATTGGTCACTGGTCACATTAATTTTATGAGCTGTGTGGATTCAGACTTGGTTTTGTTAATTTGTGCCTGTTACACATATAGAGGCAATTGTTCAATTTTACTTCTCAGAAATGAACACTCACTCCTACATAAGCATAGAAGATGGTTCATGAATATCATGTACATATACTATTCAATAATCGTTATATAATATATAGTGTTTATTATTCAATTTATTTAAAATGTTTTACCATAGCTAAACATCTTGAGTAATTTAATAGCTACTTAGTTTCAGTAAATATTAATTTTATAGTTTTTGACAATTTAACAGATGTCTGAGGTTTTTTGCACACCATTTAAAATTTTTTTTTTTGAACTTGGAAAAATAAAACTATTAAATTTATTTTTGAGTGTATGATTCTTGTAGACGTCATATTCAAAAAATGTTACTTATCTCTTCTCACCATGATACATAATGTCACACAAAGCAAATTGGTGTTATTGATTCACCCAACAATTTCAATCTGAATTGAACATAACTTGGAAAATTGGGAAAAAGACAATATTTGATAATTGTATAACCACAGATAATGATCCAATGAATTCTTCTAGAATAGACTACACACAATATCTTTGAGAACTATTACAGTGATTGTTTTATAGATAAGACCTACCCTACGTAATGGTATACCACCCAGCTACCCACGATTATATCCTGTTCTGGACCATCTACAAGGTAACAACATTTTAACACATCCATACAGAAATAAAGGTGTCTATCTTTGTTTACAAATACTTCTGATCATAGTTTCTTAATCTTGAAGTCTTTTCCTGTCTTAAGTTTATTACTTTCAAGCGTTTAAATTGTCTCCATGTGAATTAACTTTTATCACTGCAAAATATTCTGTAGGGGGAAATGTTTCATGTTAAAGACACGCATATGCTAAAGAAAGCAGGAAATTTGATGTCTTGCTAATACTTTTTTTTTCAGATGACCGTCGTTCAGGTCGAACATCAAGACAAAAGGACAATGTAAGATTTTATTACTAAAGTCTTTCTTTTTATGATAATATATTATGCATATGAAATATTTCAAGTGTTTGGGGAAAAAACTCATAATTTTGTTTTTTTACAGTTTGCATTGCAGCGTCCTTTGGTGGATCAAAGACCCAGTACTATATACAACTCCTAGGTTTGTTGGTTTGTTGTTATGTACACATTCTGAAATATATATAATTATATAATAAGTAGGGACCTTGGAAAGCAAAACATTAGTGATTACAAGAATTATTTTAGTATATCCAGTAAAAGAGATACACTGTGAAATAGATTGACATGCAGTTTTATTAACCCTTTCAAAGAATTTTTTATCAAAATACATTTTACAGGCCCTTTGACTGGAGGAAGGGTGATTGGTGTTTTAACCTTGGATGTGCTACTATTGCTTCTATGTTTCCATATCTCTCTTCAAGTTCCGGGCCTGTAGCTTCATTTTCAGTTTCAAGATGTTACTTACCAGTAGTATCGTCCTTGAATTTTTTCAAAAGTTAATTGTGATGTACAGTATTTATTTTCTTTTTTCCTAATTACAAGAAGAGAATCTGTATTTATATATATAGATGTTGCTGATTCATTGACTCTATAATGCTCGTTGTTTAGTTAAATATACATTCAATTTCCTTTGAATATTTTATATCTTTTGATTATTTATTTGTTAAATGATTTTTGAAAAAAAAAATATAGGGATTATATTATAATTTTTACAAACAAATTGTTATTTTTTTTGACAATATTTTTGCTACATATTTATTATTAAATATATACAGTGTTATTTTTGACAATATTTTTGCTACATATTTATTATATAGAGAGTTATGTCTACAAATATTATATCTTTATATATTTTTGCATCAAAAGTTGTAATAAAATTATCTTTTAAAATTAATGGCCTTGCATTGTTAAATTGTTTCCATAGCATTCTTGCTTCGAAGTGTGTTTTCTGATCGAAAAGTAGAAATTCTCAGCTAAATTGTTCAAATTATCATCATAAAATTGCAGAGTATTAAATCTAACTGCTAGTTGATATGCCTTTTGCACACCTTTTAATACTTGAAATGATGCATAAAATTGGGAGGAGTTGACCTAAAACCTTGTGTTTAAAATCTACATGACCCAACCTTGTTCATTGTTGTGGTCACAATCACAATTTTAGGAAAACCATTGTAGCTTTAAGTGTTGTATTTGCTTATATAAGCATCATAAGGCGTATGTTCCGCCCCTGAATCCATGGTCTTTCCGAGAATCTCTTTTTCATTTTTTTTGCCCCACCATGAATATGGCCGGGGCATATAGTGTTTATCATGTCCGTCTTCCGTCCTTCTGTCACACTTTGCGATTAGCTCTTATCAAACCTAAGTTTCAAAGAAACTATCCAAGATATTTTCATCAAACTTGATATGATGATAGATATTGAGAGCTATGCAACTACAGCAAACTTTTTTGACCTTGACCTTTTCTTTGACCTTGACCTCACTTTTCTTAAATTAATGTTTAGCTCAGTTTTAAACATACCATTCAAGATGGTGTTGTCAGACTTCACATATTGATACATACTGATGAGAGCTATTCAACTGCATCAACATTTTGTCTTTGACCTTGACCTCACTGATCTTTTTGCTCAGTTTTGAAAATACCATTCAAGATCTAATTATCAAACTTCATTTGCTGTTACATATTGATGAGAGCAATTCAACTGCATCAACATTTTTTACCTTGACCTTTTATTTGACCTTGACCTCACTTTTATCATACTGTGTTTAAGTCAGTTTTAATTAAAGACATCATTCTGGATATTTTTTTTATCAAACTTCATATGTTGATACATATTGATGGGATATATGCAACTGTATCAACATTTTTGACCATGACCTTTTGACCTAACCTTTCCCAAATCAGTGTCAAACTTCACATGCTGATACATACTGATGTAAGGAATTCAACTGCATCAACAATTTTGACCTTGACCTTTTATTTGACCTTTTCCTCACTTTTATCATATTGTGTTTAAGTCAGTTTTAATTAAACAAATCATTCTACATATTTTATCAAACTTCATATGTTGATGTTGATACATATTGAAGGGAGATCTAGAAATGCAACTGCATCAACATTTTTTATTTTGACCTCTCATTTGACCTTTGACCTCACTTTTCCCAAATCAGTGTCAAACTTCATAAACTTCATAAGCTGATAGGTATTGAGGTAAGCATTTCAAGTGTATCATCATTTTATACCTTAAACTTTCATTTGACCTTTACCTCATTTTTTTCTATTTGTGTTTAAGTCAGTTTTAAAGAAATCATTTATAATATTTTTTTGAACTTCATATGCTGATACTTACTGATGAGAGCTTTTCAACTGAATATTAGTTTTTGACCTTGGCATTTCCTTTGACCTTGACCTCACTTTAATGAAACTAGTGTCAAACCTCATATGTTGATACATACTAATGTAAGCAATTCAAATGCATCACTTTTAAAGATATTTTGATCAAATTTCATTCACTAATACAAATTTTCATGTTGCTTTACTAATATACCCTCGGCGGGGCATTCGTGTCCTATGGACATATTTTTATACGCCCGTCTTAAGACGGGACGTATTATGTTATAGGCTTCGTGTCCGTCCGTCTGTCTGTTAGCTTTTTCGTTTCCGGCTCATAACTTTAATACTACTAGGCCTAGGATTATCAAACTTTGTCATCTGATGCATCTTGGGTAGAAGGTGTGTCGCGCACAAAAAGTAGGTCGCTCTGACCTTTAATTAAGAAGTTATAGCCAAATATGGAAAAATCCTTTCCGGC